>JANEYF010001625.1:0-70187 GCA_029963845.1 Rhamnusium bicolor
TCGATGACCACGTCCATTCTAGCCAGGTCTTGTGGCTTTAGGTTAGCCCTGGTGTTAAGGCTAACCCTCGTCCTTAAGTCTACGTCGGTGAACTCTAAAGGATGTTCCCTTATTATTATTATTATTATTATTATTATTATTATTATTTCGGTTGCCCGACGCTGGACAGTCTTTCCGTTGCCTCCGACGCTTCACGGGAGTCGCGCCAGCACATTAACCACAGACACTTCCCACATCCTGCAGGGTTAGTGACTGTGGTTTCTGGAATCGTGTGCCCTAAGCAGACGGAGAGAACCAAGAATGACCGCCTTCTGATTTGGCCTGCCAGCCACTGGGTACAGCATTTGGAGCTCGTACCAGAGATCGCAATATTAGTTCGTTTCTCGTCCTCCTTCAAGGTGATGTTTTTCTCCGCAGGTGCCGAGAACTCGATGACATACGTCACCTTGAGTAGATGGTCGAGGAGGACTATGTCAGGCTTGTTGGCTTGGATTAGCCTGACCGTAAGGAACGAGTAGTTCCAGTAAATCCGGCATTTCTCGTTCTCGACAACGGACTCAATATCTCCGGGGACGTAAGGCAGCACTGGTGTCTAGTCTACCCCGTACGAGTGCCTTAGATGGTAGCATAGCACGCCGCGTTATGTCGGTGGATGTAGGCCAAAATCGCGTATATGGGGCATGTAGATAGTATGTGCATGAGCGATTCCGGCACCTGACGGCAGGTCCTGCAGTAGATATCAGGAACCTCTACACGCCACACCCGGATACGGTAGACCAAGGTGTTGATAACACCATCTTGGCAGGCCATAATGAACCCCTCGGTCTCCGACTTAAGCCTGGCTGACCTTAGAAAGGCGATGTCAGCCTGGTCGATAAACCCAGTGTTTCTATGTTCTTATAGAAGAGACCATGCTGGGGTTTATCGACGTTCTGCCGAAACAGATTTTCCTCTTCGGCAGCTCTAATTCGGGCTTTCAGGCGATTTGGCTGAAGTTCAGTGACTGACTCTACATCAGCACCTCGCCGACTAACTCGCCTGGTGTCGAATGCGAGACCGAGTTCATCTGCTAATTTTTTTGCTGCCTTGAAAATCCTACTCCCATTCCTACAGTTTCGTGATGTTTTACAAACCGCAAAAGAGGATCTGAGCTCCTGAGGATGTTACATGCCATACGCAGTACTACTCTGCCATGCGTACACTTCAGGCTCAAGTGTCTTCGGCACTCCGTTGACGGTGGAGGTACACACGAGGAACGGGCGATCTAGGATGAATACTTCTGTGAATATTCATTATCTTGCGGGTATCTCTGTCTAATTGGTGCAGCTCATCTACCGTCCACTTTACTACTCCGAAGAAGTAGACCAGAACCGGAACGGCAGGCATATTAGTTTCAGACACCTTGTTCTTCCTCGAAAGTTTGGATGACCAAATCTTTCGGAGGCGGTGTCTGTACTTGCCGCGGAGAGAATGCTTTATTTGTGTTCATTCTGGATGTATATGTATATGTATAGGTCTCTCCGATATCCAGATGTCTTAGGATGCTTCCGTCTGCGAGCTGCACATCTTCAGAGAATTCCCCGCATCGTCCTCTCTGCACATTTGTCCAACCCGAACTCCATACCAATGGTCCGCGTGTATTCTTCGACCACCCTAAGAGCGTTTTGTAGTTCGCGCTCTCCGGAGGCATAAAGTTTAAGGTCATCCATCTAATATAGATGAGTGACCTTATGCCTCCGATCGCTGGGTGGCCCACATTGATATCCGCGGGATTGGCGGAGTCCAACAGACAACGGTAGCAGTGAGATGCAGAAGAGGAGAAGACTCAGGGAGTCACCATGAAGAACTCCTCTCCTAAATGCCACCTGATCTGTCGTGACTCGCTGTGCAAGTGATGTTATGGTGAAGCGAGTCTTCTAGAGCGGTAGCAGCTGTTCTATGCATCTCACTAGTAGTGCTGGTACCGCAAGACATTCGAACAAGTGTAACAATAGCTCGTGCGACGTTGTATCAAATTCCTTGCGGTAATCAATCCAGGCCATCGATAGATTCCACTTGTATTGCACATAATCGTGTGTAATACAGCGGTCTATCAGCAGGCTGTCCGTGCAACCTGCCATGCTCTTCTTGGCACCACTCTGTTCGTGTATCTGCTGGAAGACGAGTAAATATCTTGTAGCAGGAGGCAAGTGATCGGCCTATAATTCTTCGAGTTGGAAAGATCCCCCTTTTTGGGGATAAGCACAGTACGCCCCTCGACGAACCAGTCTGGAATCTGATGCCCCTCGTTCAACCATGCGTTGAAAACTCGCGCCAGACGGCGATGAGTGGTAGGAAATTTTTACCAACACCAGCTGTTAATGCCGTCTGGGGGCGGGG
Organism: Rhamnusium bicolor; assembly: GCA_029963845.1. Classification (NCBI taxonomy): domain Eukaryota; kingdom Metazoa; phylum Arthropoda; class Insecta; order Coleoptera; family Cerambycidae; genus Rhamnusium; species Rhamnusium bicolor. The sequence continues at coordinate 2,380 of JANEYF010001625.1, forward strand.
CAGCGAAGTTCTTGCTACCAACAAGTGCTTGTTGGACTTCCTCCGTACTGATTGCCGGGCACACTTCTTCTGGCTCTTCAAGATATCTGTGGCACAGAGCCTCGAAGTGTGCAATTGCTGAAGTGTCGCTATTGAATGGACGCGTTGTTTTGTAGATTCCTTTCCAGAAGGTTTCGACCTCTTCTACAGTGGGCAGATTACCTACAACACACTGTGGCTCTTGAAAGAGGCGGGAAGGATTCGTACGGAACAAATTGTTTTGCTCCATACTCCTCACCCGCCTCTTCAACGTTTTCTTTATAGCCATGAGAGCTCGAATCCTATCTAGACAGTGTTGCTTGATGGTAAGCATCACTGTCAGATTTAGAGTATGGTGTTGACATCTTAATCCGGCTGCTATACGCCGGATTCTGGGAGTAAATACTCTACCACTCGTCTTGTATTCCACCACACTCTGGATCCGACAAGCGTGTTGTCTGGCCGACTGTATCTTGCCCTCGATTTTTTTGTACACGCCGCTTGGCTTTCTCGACCCCGTGATTGGTTGACCTCTCACGGGGGACGAGTTGTTGCGCGGCGATGTACACGGCACAGCTGATTTACCAGATGTCTGCATCTTCTGGAAGTTCCTCATCGATGACTGCTTGAATTCTAGCCAGGTCTTGTAGCTTTAGGTTAGCCCTGGTGTTAAGGCTAACCCTCGTCCTTAAGTCTACATCGGTGAGCTCTAAAGGATGTTCCTCATCAGCTGGTAATTGCCGCGGTGGGACTGTGGCTTGCAGTTCTTCCAGCTGACGGGTGCCCTTTGGTCCTTCAGGTGTTGTTGAGAGAAGACGCGATGTTCTGGATACATTTCGCACCAAAGTGCATGCAATCGCGCCATGTACCCCTTCGTCCATAGTTCCCTCGTCGACTTAAAGCGTCCATGTACAATTACGTTCTCGGCATCGTTTGGACCGTCTGGTAAGGCCCCTCCCATCTGTGTGTATTATTATTATTATTATTATTATATAAACTTATATCTAAAATATTTAGGTTTTAAGAATGTTTCTCCAGAAATAATTGATATATTGTTATGAAATTCAGAAAGTGCAAGTTGCATACATCTAGAACCATAATTTTCGTCTCCATTCAAAATTATGTTAACGAAAAAATCCAAAACAATGTAGGTAATTTTTTTAAACGATTCTCAATTAACAGCTAAATGATAAGTAGAAGTTAAATGATTTTAAAACACGTTGCAGCCTATCAAAAAATTATAAGAAAACTTTTCTGTGCATTAATAATAGTAAATATCAAGAAAGAAAGAAAAATAGCTTAGGTGGCCTCCCATTTTTTCGGGAAGAATATTCTTGACACCCCCACCATTATGCTTCTGTTTGGAATAGAGAGATGAAAACTAGTCAGAAGTGTAGTGATGTACACAACGTTCATCTTCCGAATTTCATATCAATATCTCAATTAACTCCGAAGAAATATGGGAAAAACTTAAAATAAATTAAAACTAAACATTATTGGCTATAAGTGTATATGACAAATTCATATTATTTCAGCGTGTTCTATCAATTCTTTAAGTTTCCCGATTGAAATCTGGCCCACCCCTGTATACAGCGTACAGCTACATCAGAAAAACAACTAGAACTTTTTATTAACTCGAACAATATTTCTACGATCCGACGCTCTTCTAAGCCATGTTTGGATTGAAACCTCTACATCTTTCCGACTCTTTGCCAGGCCTGTCACTTCCGCAGATCCTATAATGATAATAAGTTTAATGGTTTAATGGAAGGAATAAGCTATAGGGGTATTACTACATACTTTTTACTTTCAAAAGCTAACCGTATATATTTATTTAATTTTGTTCATTTCATGCCTACTTACGTATTTTGAAGCTGTGAAATAATCCAAAATCATCCATCTCAAGTCAAGTCAAAAAACAACCTTTCGAGCAACCTTTACAACAGTTGTTCACATGATTTGATCGAAATCAACAATATTTAGTAAAACAATAACTACACACAAAGGTGTTTAATGAAAAAAACACATAATAAATCGAATGTTTGTGGAAGTTTTGCACAAATATTGGTAAAAAGTGACATGACATGCACCACAGAACAATTTATACACTGATATGGCGGATGATGGCGCTGCAGTCGCAACCACAGAACAACTATATTATCGCAACGAGGAAGAAGTTTTGTTTACGTTGTCACTTTTTAGGGATAACATTTGTCAAATAGTGTAATTTTCTTAGTAAAATTATTTCGTTATAAAACATATTGATTGTGTAATTTTCAATGGCTTTGCAAAAGAGTTTTCAGTCATCAGTAGACCGGCCACGCCATCTACCCGCGACTATTTACATTACTTGTAATAGTAATAACTACTTCCGCCACGGGGCGGTGCAAGGTCTTCAAGTCTGTTATTTTCAAACGAGTAGCGGGAATCAGTAACCGTCACTGTTTAATCAGTCTAAAAAAGATATAATCCGATTATTGTTGTTAATGTGCTCATTGCGAGCTGCTGGAAATAGATCTAATAAGGTACATCCAATGTAATAGGCGGAGTATAACACTGCACCATACACATATAAAATTTCGTTTGTTCTGTGACAGATGCTCAGTGTCTCTCTCTTTGCAACAGCAAAATAAACAAGACGGCGTCGACTCATGCATTCCTGTGACGGGCATGTGTTTATCTTTAGCTGTTAAACAAAGACAAACAGAAGGCAGTTAAAAGACATCTTAAATACATCCATTTTAGTCGTCTTTAGAATATCTGTAAAGGATGCCTTTAAAACGTCTTTTTAAGGCCTTCAGGCGTTAAGACATAGTATGATGGACTCAGCATCTGATATATCACCAACTTGCTTGGCATCCCTCGAAGCACTGTATTTGATGCAATACAAAGGTTTCGGGAAACTGGTTCACTACCTGGTATAGGTTTGACTAGAAGATTGGTAGATGTTCGTGGTACCTTGTTTTCATCCGATACTGTACGAAGAAGGTTGAGGGAACAAAATTTAACACCTCATGCACCAGCTACTGGCCCTTTTTTGGGCGCAGGTCATCGCAGGCAGCGCTTGGAATTTGCGCAAACTCATGCCGATTGGGATATGGACGAATGGCGATGCGTTCTCTTCACGGATGAGTCTCATCTCACAAGGTATTCACCTGGTCGTCACCAAAGAGTATTTAGACGACCTGGAAGATGATATGCCCAGTGTTGCTTTTCTCCTAGAGTACAGTTTGGAGGTGGAGGTGTGATGATATGGTGGGGCATTTCTTTGGAAGCTCGTACCGCCTTTGTAACATTTCGGGGAGGTACATCAGGGAGTGTTTAGAAGAGCATGTGGTACCTTTTTGCGCCATTTGTAAGAGAATATTTTCTCCTAATGCAGGATACGCGACCGCACATAGCCCGGATAACTCGCCAATATCTTCACAATGTTGGTATTCAAGTACTAGGGTGGCCACCCAGAAGTCCTGACCTAAACCCGATAGAGCTTATGTGGGACAACCTAGGCGGAAGGATTAGGAGGAACTACGGGAGTTCCATATAATACTTCAGCTGGAACAAGGATGGGAGCAGATACCTCAGGATGAGGTTGCTGCTTTAATACAAAGCATGCCACAAAGAATGCGAGCTATCATACAGGCTTGAGGAGGAAATACTCGATATTGAGGCATGTTTTTTCGCAGTTTTCAAATTTTTTTTGTTTTCAAATTTGTAAAAAATGTATTTTTTATGTTATTAAAGTGACATTTTAGTTTATTTTGTAATGTAATATTTATTCTTGAAGATTCAATTAAAATTAATTTGCATTAAATTGAAATTTTACTGAAAAACCTAGTGTCCGATTAATTTTGCGGTTGAATGTTTATACCTGAAAATACTAGCTTTAATTTGGGGCTATTTCTGGACAATTTAATAATAATCAAAGGTTTTTTTGGAAGTATTACTTACTTTTCAGATATTTTCAATAAAATAGATATTATGAGAGAAAAGCGCTGAATTATCTCGCATTGACACGCATATTGATAGATCAATAGAGGTAGACTTATACCGCTTTCACTATTACAAGAAAGCAAGTTTGAGAGCGATGCGACCGCTTGGATGATGCCTAAAAATTGATATTCTTTGCGTTACTGAATTTACCCTTGTTAACTTATATTCGTTAGTCCGGCTCTTTAGGTATAACATTTGGAGATTTTCCACGAAATGTTGAGCTCACGTTTTTTTGTTATATTCATGAGCTGAGTTAAGCTAGTTAAAAGAAAATCGGATAATACCGACACATTGCGTCTTGAATAGGCTCGAATTTCATTCGTTCATCCTGTTATTTAATAAAAGTAACATTTTAAGGAAAAATCTAAAAATCCTAAACGGTTATACGTTTTTTGACAAATTCATCAAATTGGCTATAGCCGTAAATCAATATGTTAGGCTGACCTTAAAACATTGATTAAAAAGAAAAACAATGGGGAAATCAGAATAGACGCAACACTTTGGTATATTTCATAAATTTACAGCCGCAATATATTTATATTAATAAAACAATCAATAAATAAAACCAAAGCCATTGTTTATTGTAGCTTGGTTAAAAAAGTAACTCTTGCATTTTGATAATACAAAGGAAAGGTGTAAACGTGCACTAATAACAATAGTACAATACTAGATGACAAGGCTACACACAAACACTAACAACAAAGTTGTTAAACCGAAATTTTATCTGACAGCTTCGCAAATATATCACTTCAAAGTCAGGCAACCTAGCACGGCTGTTAAGCTCGAATAATGGAGCTAATTGTTAGCTCTTGAGTACAGCATGAAATTTTGTGGGAATTAATATGATACTGAGACAATTAAAATTTACACCAGACTTACCCAGACTTAAACAGACGACATAAAAATCGAAGAATGTTCATACCAGCCAAATGTAGTTATCCAAAAAATTATTGTGTACATATGTACACACGTTTTAAACATATTCATTTTTTGTTTCCCAACAAAGCCGTCAATCAAATATAATATATTCTTCAGTATTAGCTAGAGGGGATAAACACAGCCCTAGATAGATACTAAATATTCATAAAGAACATTTTCAAACATAAATACAATTTACCCAAAAATTTATTGTTTATTCTGTTGTGACCTCACTTGAAACCGTGAAAGGACTGTTTTCTAGCGGAACAGCTGATCCAATAAAAGCAGCATCAACAATGTTTACTTCATAGTTTATGTTTCCTACGCAAATTTATAGCTTTGGATAAGTTAGGCCTCAAACAACTGTATTAGGTATTACCCCCACAGGAAGACCCTCTCATAGGAACCCATAACGTAAAGCTATCGAAGCATCAAACCGTATAACGAAGGTAAATATCTGAACTTCTGCAATGCGGTTAAGTCAAGGATTTGGTGTTAATTTATTTTCTTCGAATATATAGGGTAATTCAACTACATGTTTAAGATCGTAAATTTGTATTACATCGACATATATATATATATATTATATACATATATATATATATTATATACATATATATATATATATAATAACATATATATATATTTTTTTTTTTTTTTATATATATATATAATATATATATATATATATATATTATATATATATATATATATATATATATATATATATATATATATATATATATATATATATATATATATATATATATATATATATATATATATATATATATATATATATATATATATATATATATATATATATATATATATATATATATATATATATATATATATATATACACAGGTGTCCCAACCAAAAGTATAATCACTTTGGAGATTAAAATTTTTTGAAAAATTGGTGAAACACGTCAACCTTGTTTCCAAGGGGGACATATTTTAATGTAAAACTTGTATACCTATCATCATCCCGCTACCCTACACAACCACCCCCTCAAAAATTCAAATGGCAAGGGGGGCCGAGTGATACATCTTTTGAAAGGTCTTTCAATTCCCTACATAACTGTGTATTTTTCAATTTTTATCGATTCGTTCTTAAGGAAAATAATTTTATTTTTGATAATTACACAATGGAAATCGTTTAAAAAATCTAAAATACACGGCACTGGGTATTGGAATTGATAAAAAAACTATATTTTTTAGTGCTCTTAAATCAACACGAGTTTTTTCGACAAAAAACATTTTCCTTGTCCGTTTAATTTTAGAATAATAAAAGACTCATAAGTATTTGATCTTGTATTTGATAGTCCTTGAACATTAATTTGTTCACAACCAATTTTAAATCGAGATACATTTTACCAGAATGAGTTCTCAAAATGGTTTATACCCTTCAGGAGAGAATAGAAATTGTCAGCATTTATTTTAAAAACGATAATTGTGCTAGAGCTACGGAGCGCATATTCAATAGAAATCACCCAGATAGAAGGGTTGGTTCTCAGTATGTTTTACAATTATTGACAAAATTTATGGAAACAGGTTCTGTAGGAAACAAAAAAGCATGAACTTCAGCGACCGATTAGGAATGAAGCAGTCGAAGTGGTAGTTTTGGGTCATTTGCAGATGGACAATACTCAATCGATAAGGAAAGTAGCTGAGGCTTCCGGTGTATCACGAAGCAGTGTTCATCGAATTGTAAAGGCCCACAAATTTCATCCATATAAATTAAAATTGATACACGAATAAAACGAAGATGATCCCGATGGTCGGCTTGAATTCTGTAAGATTTTTAGTGAACAATTAAACGGTAATGCCAATCTACTGTACAATACGTGTTTTTCTGATGAATCGACATTTCAGTTAAATGGGGAAGTAAACAGGCACAATTGTAGGTATTGGAGTGAAACCAATCCACATTTGTTCATGAAAACTCATACCAAAAGGCCTCAGAAGTTAAATGTTTGGGCGGGCATCTTAGGGGATCACATTGTCGGGCCGTATTTAATTCCTGACAATTTAAATGGCGAAAGGTACCTCGGTCTGTTAGAAAGTAACATCGACTCAATGATTACCCAAATCCTCGAAGAAGACGATAATCTTTTAGAGGGCGAACTGTTTTTTCAACAGGATGGGGCACCCCATATTTTGCTATAGCAGTCCGTCAATTTTTGGATAATCGGTTTCCTGAGCGATGGATTGAAAGAAGAGGTTCTGTGGAGTGGCCCGCTAGGTCACTCGATTTAACTCCCTTGGATTTCTTTCTGTGGGGATATTTGAAATGGAAGGTATTTGCAACAAAATTGGAAGAGTTACGTGAAAGAATTGTTCGAGAATACCGTTTATTAACTCCAGATGTGTTCAGAAATGTTCATACAGAATTTCAAGACAGATTATACTACTGTATGGAAGTCGGTGGGGGGTCATTTTGAACAATACATACGATAATTTAAACTGCTTCTTTTTATTTTTATTTCCCGAACCTAAAATAATGTAACAATTATTTCTCAGGAACGAATCGATAAAAGTTTAAAAAAATACACAGCGATGTAGAGAATTGAAAGACCTTTCAAAAGATGTATCACTCGACCCCCTTTGTCATTTGACTTTTTTGAGGGGGTGGCCGTCTAGGGTAGAGAGATGATGATAGGTATACAAATATTAGATTAAAATATGTCTCCCTTGGAAACAAGGTCGACGTGTTTCACCAATTTTTCAAAAAATTTTTATCTCCAAAGTTATTCAGGGTGGCTACTTTTGGTTGGGACACCCTGTATATATATATATATATATATATATATATATATATATATATATATATATATATATATATATATATATATATATATATATATAATATATATATTATATATTATATATATATATATATATACCTCTCACCTCATACCTCTCACCACTATTCACTTTATCTTAGTATATAACTAGCAGGTTGGCCACTGTCATTTGTCTGTTCCATAACCTATGGCATACTGAAGAGAACAAATAAGTTCGAAACCGGTCTATGTCTGGTTAGGAATTGACAAATGACATTGGCTATCGATCTATCATGATCTGAAGGTGTAATTCAATGCAGGTCGGGGTATTTGCACGCTGAGTAGTTGTTTCCTTCAAATCATATTTGAAAATATATATATATATATATATATATATATATATATATATATATATATATATATATATATATATATATATATATATATATATATATATATATATATATATATATATATATATATATATATATATTTTTTTTTTTTTTATATATATATATATATATATATTTTTATATATATATATATATATATATTTAAAAAATAAGGATGTTTACACACTTGGGAATTATTTTTTGAGGATAAGTACATCTTGATATAATAAATCGTATAGTGCATAAGAGAACCTTAAAAAATTAGATAAAAATAACTAACCTTTCTCAACAAAAAAGTGCGAACATGCTGAGAACTACTGGAATCGAAGTTGAATGTCCGTGTCCCAAACACATCATATTTCACAATCACCTTTCTATGTTGCCACATCCTTCAATACATAAAATGTTGTTGCTGTAGAACATAAATGAACTCTTTGTATATTAAAATGGACACAGTTTATTTCCTCCCAGTGCACCATACGATGCGATTAGACGTACGGTTTGCTTAGCGAATGAATGCACGCGTAGTTAAAGTTGGATTGTCCTCTACCAAATTTAAAATGTTCTCCTCAGCGTTCCAAATACACGAGGCCTGTCAGACCTCATATCACGTCTTTGACTTGGCTGTAACTCACAAATATCGTGTGCTCCTTACACAAGGGTTACAAATCATACGGCATTTGGTGCATTCCTATTTGGAAAACGTTCCGCGTACAAACACTACAAGCAGCCGAAGTATTTTGACATTTATCGTAAATATTAACATCGATTAGTTCATTATTACTGTTACTAATGAAAAACCACTGTAAAATGAACAGAACGAAGGTTGAAAACAATTTCATAAATTCAAGGATATTTATGTACGACTACATTGTAAAGTCCTGTTTATGAAATATTTTCCAGCCATAAAGTACCTCTTTATAATATTAGTAGAATAAAGTAACTTCATTTTTACTAGTACTATAAAGAGGTACTTTATGGCTACAAAACTATGTCATAAACAGTACATAGCACACTTCACTCGTTTCTCATAGAATAGATACAAAATTTATAAAATGAATGTTTCTCCATAATGATTTAATTTTAGCAGTCGAACATAAAGCCTTATATGCAACTCCTCCATAATAAAGCTTTATTGAATTCATCCTCTTTATGGTCTTGGTCACTACACTCACTCACATATAAACTGGACTTGCTCAATAAACCCTTATATTATGGACTTGTTACATAAAGAGCTATTATAATAAATAAAGTTAAACAAAACTGAACTCAATATATTTTATTTTGCTCTCCAATAAATTCAGAAATATAGATTAAATAAGGAAATAAATGATACCTACACTTAAATATTGTATACATACCAAATAGTCCAGAAGGCAGTGAATTTTTTTTCGTACTTATTTTCCCAGTCGGTATATATGTTTTAATCTGTTCTCTTAGTGACAAAAAACAAGAATTTTTTGAGTCTGGCTAAAGATTCAAAAAATAAAAATAAAATACAAGTCCACTTATTTTCCCAGTCATAAATATTTTACATTTACTAAAGTGGAACATTAAGTTTATGAAAATAGCAATCTGGCTTATCTCAGATAGCGGAAAGTGAGTCTGGCTGAAAATTTGCGGATTCAAAAATTTGACCGATTTTGCGGATCCGTAACCCTTATTTTTCCAGGCTTGAAATTTAGCATATAAATTGTTATAATCATAAACTATAATTAAAAATAAGTCTGGCTGATTTACGAAATTGGCAAATGAGGCTGGCAGCATCTTCAAAATGGGAAAAATAGAAAATTTTTGCTCTTATTTTCCCGGGTTTGAAAATTTGTCACATGATAGATTATACTATATTTTCATAGAAAATACACGTCTGGCTGACATTTCAATCACGAAGGCCTTGCCAGGCTCACAAGCCAGGTAGTTAAACGAGGAGCGGAATAGCAGCGTGTGCGTATTTAGGTAACGACGCTGGAATGCGAGTTACCTGAGAACAGCTGCCTAGACCCCTGTCCCTAGTATCCCTATCTCGGAAGATGATAACAACCCTGATTCTGATGCTATAGAACTTGAAAAGAGTATTGATGATATTGACTACAGATGCGAAAAAGATGATGATGATGATAATGAATATTATTAAGACACTGATAGCGATGGCGAAGGCGAAATTGATGAAGAAGAAGACGAAGACTTCATTTAATTTATATTTAATTATAACAATATTTTTCATTAAATAATTGATTATTATTTTTGATCAATTATAGTTATTTTTTTCATTAGCCGATGTTAAATAAAAACTTTTCTGTGGCTTTCATTAAAATTTATGATTTCGTTAATAAATATTTTTCAACCTGCCTCATCATAATTCTGTACTCTGCGCTTTTTTTTATTTCATTGTTTACTGCTCTCATAAAAAATAACATGTACGTATGACACTAATCACCTGTATAATCGAACGTGCCGAATTTAGGGCACCTGACGGTCATTAGACGAGTCTGGAAAGGCTTTGGAGGTGTTGCACATTAGCCAGATTGTATTTTAAGCTGTTATTATAATATAGGCCATCATCTGATACATTTTCATGACTGCGAAAATGAGGGAAATTTTTAGTTTTTCACCTGCCAGACATATTATCTATACTCACAGATTAGCTAGACTATTTTTTTTACTTAACTTCAGTATACCTCTTACTACTAGAACTATTTTTATCACTGAAAAAAAAAGAGCAGTGTATTCGTATGTTCTAACGCACTTTCCGCCTCAACCCATCGGAAAACCCCCCTAAATATATATGAATTTTGCTTAGAATTACTAACCGAAAAAATTCTATCCATGTTTGCTGACTGGGAAAATAAGTACTGAAAATCGTCACTGCCTCCTGGACTAAAAAGTACGTTAAAATTAACCTAGTAAAAAATATAGTTTTAAACATTATAAAATTAATAGTTATTGTTGTTCATTAAATAATATTCTTGCACAACTGTTTTCAAGGTAGTTATTTTTCATTTTCAGATTCTTTATTTTTCGTGGCAAAATATAACTTTCTTCTGGACTTTTGTTCAACTTTTTTAATTCAGTATTTTTCTTTTGAATCTCAGGTGAAACACTGAAATAATTTATTTAATGAAAATTTTATGGAGGGTACTTATTTATATAAAAAACTTACCCATAATTATAAACACTTTGAATAAACTTAACTCACTTCCTGTTAGAGCTACTGTCAGTCTCGTCACCAATTAATTTTGCTAAAATTAAGTACATAAATTAACAATACATATAGCTTATTATATTTAAGCAATATCTTACACCAAACATCTTTTTAATTTCAATCTTATTCATAATCAAAGAGTGTCATCATGAAGATGTCTTGTAGAACTAAAAGAGGACGATTGTGTCGTTAGTGAAATGACATCAGTAACAGTAGACACTTGTTGTAGCCTTATTTTTCCTTTGTTCACTTGTAAATGGAACATAAATATTTTGGTCCATACAAATTTCTGTCGCAGTTTCCTTCGTACACTTATTCAACCGTTAGTATGTCCTACATATGACTTGTTGCCGTTCTGGTGTGAGATTTCATATACACCTTGACTGTCTAGGACAATTTTTGTCTTTAGTTTCCGGATAACTATGCTGACTTTTTCACATGTTATTTCCGTTTTGTGTTTACATAGAAGTTTGCGTATCTTGTCCCTTTGTCAAACAGCAGATAAGCATAAAATAAAGGCGTTTATGTTTAAAACCAAGGAAAATCAGCAGTTATGCGGAAACCAAAGACCAAAATTGTCCGAAAAGCACAAGGAGTATCTGAAATCTGATGCCAAACTGCAACAACGCATACATAGGAGAGGCCAACAGACCAGTAAGTGTAAGAAAAGGGGAAATGGAAATGTAGTATGAAAAGACGAGAAAGATGAGAACACTTTATCCGTAGCACAGCATGTGGAAACTATAAAAAAATTGGTTCGGCATATGGAGACAAATGTATTAATGGTAGTTTAGACCTTATTATACTAGTAATGTATACATATCTTACGTATAAAAAAATTATATATGTTGCTCACATTAAAATAGAGTATGCTATATGAATTATAACGTTTTCCACTACATAGTTTGCATCCTTAAGCAAAACTAACTGTATAAGGTGGAGAACGCGCTTTTCAGAAGTTTTATGGGAAACCTGTCTAAAATACGAAATTTATTTAATTAGTTTCAAACTGGTCAGGTATACAAAGAAACCCTTAAGGCCATTTACACTAATATCATTTATCTGTTGATTAAAGAAACGCCTTTTACAACCTCCGGAAACACACAGATGTTAACACATCGTTGTTATTGATGCGTTACGCGCACAAAAACATACCGCAGTTTATCGTTAGCCGTAAATAGTATTGTGGTAAACTAATTACTATTTACTTGTTGAATATCAAACAGAATGTGCTTAAAGGACATACTTGATATTTGTATCATTGTTTTGTGCTTATTATAATTTAAATTATATGGTATTTAATATTTTTACAAACTTTAGCTTAACATGAAAGAGTTGTACTTTAAATATAATTATGTATTTATGAATATTTTGGTAAATGCGCTGGTTATAAAGCAATAACATTCACTTTTCAAATATGTGAACATTTATTGGCGACAGGAAATGAGTTTTCAGATAGGCGCTGTGCAGTTCTAGTGGAAATAGTCTATTTGGTTTTATTTTACTAATTGATATACTCACTGGCAATTGCATTGTATCATTGTAATTTCATTATGCCATTTTATTTATACAAGATATTTTATTTACGAATTTCGATTGTTCCATTCGCTAAACTAATTATCTGTTTATATCGTTTGCAAAGAAAAATTAGGACACGTAGTAAGTTGTTTTGTGAAATATTTAGTTTGGTAAGTGATGCTTATTGATTATTTTTGATTTATGGTTTTCTAATTTGAAGATTATAAAGCTGTCAAATGTTATTAAATCTGAAGTCAATAGTGATAGAATGCACAGGACTGATTGGGCAAAAATTACAGTAAATTATACAATAAACAAAATTTTTATTGTTATTTTCTTTATTGATGAAAATGTATAAGCTGGGCTGGAACTCATAATTACTGTATAGGCAATTGCAAATTAAACTAATTTAAAAAAATCATCTGTTTCTTTTGCTAAAAAAATTGAAATTCTATGAACTAAGAAGGGGCTAGAAGATGAACAGTAGTTGTAGGTTTCTATTTATTTCAATCTGAAGTGCATGTTATGGAACTGAGAATTTTTCTCATTTCAGTCATATAGCACCATGAGAAAGAAACAGAATTGCGCCATACTATCATTCTATCAACACGCTTTGTAAACATCTAGGCATGGAAGAGATTAACTGTCTAGTATATTCAGGAGAAATTTCCTACCATGTTCTTGTCATTTTCTGCCTTAGTTCGTCCTGATTTCGTGGACTAGAATCTTCCGAATACTTTAACTACCCCATATTTTCAATAGAATTTAAATCCAAGCTCCTTGATGGCTATGAAGAAACACAAATATTTTGAGTATCAAAATAGTGTCAACAATACTGGCGTTATAAATTGGACAGTTGTCCTGAAATTAATAAAAAAATATTTGTTATAAAGACAATCTTCTAATCTGCTGAAACACAAAAAATTTTCTTCAAAACCCGGACGTACTGAAGGCAGCATAACTTTGTTCAGGATCCTTCTATACACTACAGCAGTCAGCTTTTCTTCAACAATAGTGTAAACACAGGGAATCCGAGCGCTGTCTATGCCCAGACGTTTACAGAGAGATGACCACTTTGGTTTGTACAACGAACATATTCTTCATCATATCTTGTTCCTCTTGGTCTGGAAACTCAGACCCATTATGGTCTGATTGAAAAATTTTTTCGTCAGACAAAATTTCTTGGTTCCATAAATCATTTTGGTTTAAAAATTTTTGCGCAAACTTCATCCTTTTTTGTTTATTTTCCGCATCCAAAATATTTTGTTGGCAGCACAACAATTTTGTAACACTGTGGCAAGCTATATGATTAGAACGAGGAAAATTCGTCCAGTTTCAAATGGATTTTTACAGATAAAATTTACTAACTGTTCATCTTCATCAGCACTAAGTATTCTGACAGGGTATTCTACCTAAGAGGAATTCTTCTGTAACTATGTAACTGTAAAATTTATAAAAAAATGGTTTTAATAAAAGTTGTCTGGAATCATGTGGGCCATGTAAAGAAAATATTTTTAGCTTTGCAGGATGTTCCTTTTCGCGTGGGCGCTATACAGGGTGATCTACCACGAGTGTGCCAAACTTCAGAGGCTGGTAATTTATCAAAAAATAAATGGACTTTCATTAATAAACATATGTCCTAAAACGCATAATAAGAGAGCTACAACCCCTTAAACGGGGTTGATGAATACCAATTTTTCGATTATAAGTCCAATATGGTGGTGATTAAAAAAATGAAATTTTCATACATTACGGCCCCGATGTAGGCGCATAAAATTACAAATTTCCTAATTAACAGCTTGCCTTATTGAGGTAGTTTTGAGGGGTGAGGGGTAGTTTTTTTACCCCAAACTTTTTTTGACGTCACTTCCGAAGCAAAACTTTTAAATAACATTATTTCCCATGCCATGACTCAGAAAAAAGTATTTTTCAAAATTTCTGTCACACCAGCCGTTTTTGAATAATTTGCGTTGAACGGCAATAAGGTTTTTTCATATGAAATATGCAAAACTTAATTCGATCAATCTTCAAATCTAGTGGCTTGAAGTCACCTATGTTTAAAAACAATTTATATTTCTGATTTGTAGTATTATCTCATTTACATTGCTTAAGTGTCATTTCTGATTCTAAATTATTTAAAAATAAAGAATAATAACAATGAATCAGTTTACTACCTATGAATATGCAGACATTGTTTTGATTTACGGTTTTGTGATGGAAATACCAGATTGGCTAGAAATGAGTATCACCGGCGATTTCTGAATAATTCCATCACGAGCAGTATTTAGTCGCACATTTCAACGATTTCGGGAAACTGGATCTTCATCTCACAATCGTAGAGGGGCCCCTCGAGAGGTAAACATTGATGGGAAAGAGGATGTATTTAATATGGTAAGGGATAACCCAGGAACCAGCACTCGACGGATCTCGGTGCAATTAGGTCTATCGCAAAATTTCGTATGGAGAACTCTTCACACTGACGATTTTCATCCTTATCATTATCAGCGTGTTCAAGCTTTAGAACCAGGAGATGCTGAAAGAAGACTCCAGTTTTGCCGCTGGATTTTGAATAAATTTGCTGATGATCCAAATTTTATTAGAAATATTATATGGACTGACGACGCCACCTTCACCAGGGATAGCATTAATAACCATCATAATAAGCATTTGTGGTCCTTGAAAAATCCACACGCTAAAAGGCAGGCAAGATTTCAACGTCGATTCAGCATTAATGTTTGGGCAGGTATACTGAATAATCGACTAGCAGGTATGCATTTTTTAAATAATAGGATGAATGCACAATATTATTTAAATTTTCTTGAAACCTCTCTAACGGAACATCTAGACGATTTGCCACTAAACATTATACAGAAAGTATGGTTTCAACATGATGGGGCGCCTCCTCATAATGAAAGACATGTGACTGAATGGTTGAATCGGAATTTTGGAAATAACTGGATTGGTAACCGTGGTCCTGTTTTATGGCCTCCTCGCTCTCCCGATCTCAATCCTTTGGATTTTTATTTCTGGGGGGAATATGAAGCAGTTAGTTTATTTTGAGGAAATAAATAATATTCAGCACTTGACGGAAAGGATCAATAATAGTTTAGCTTATATCACAAACAATGGTGACATGGCTGAAATTAATAATTCAATTATTCGTCGTTGTCAGGCGTGTATTCGTGCTCAAGGAGGTCATTTTGAACAGTTACTCTTTTAGCTATTAAGTACGATATTTCTGTGTTGTACATTGATTTTTAATTTTGTAATAAAAATGTTTATTTCACATGAAAAACCTTATTGCCGTTCAACGCAAATTATTCAAAAACGGCTGGTGTGACAGAAATTTTGAAAAATACTTTTTTCTGAGTCATGGCATGGGAAATAATGTTATTTAAAAGTTTTGCTTCGGAAGTGACGTCAAAAAAAGTTTGGGGTAAAAATCTACCCCTCACCCCTCAAAACTACCTCAATAAGGCAAGCTGTTAATTAGGAAATTTGTAATTTTATGCGCCTACATCGGGGCCGTAATGTATGAAAATTTCATTTTTTTAATCACCACCATATTGGACTTATAATCGAAAAATTGGTATTCATCAACCCCGTTTAAGGGGTTGTAGCTCTCTTATTATGCGTTTTAGGACATATGTTTATTAATGAAAGTCCATTTATTTTTTGATAAATTACCAGCCTCTGAAGTTTGGCACACTCGTGGTAGATCACCCTGTATAACTTTGTTATTTTAAGTAGAATACCCTGTATATTATTGCATTTTTTAATTTCTTGGTTAATATTAGGTAGAGTTTATTAAATATACATGGTGTTTAAATCTTACCGTTTTCGAGATATTCAGTTCTTGAAAAAAATCACGATTTCAGCCGTCTAAATGAGGCTAGATAGCATCTAAACTGTAAGAGTTAGAAACGTGCAGTTTTCACAATTCGTTTTGGCATAAATTACTGTATCTTGTCATCTGTGAGCAAAATGTGTACGTTATTCAGACTCGGAAATACTGAGACCTACATTTTATAATCCTACGAGTTGAAAAACTTTTCTATTTCAAATGGAATGACCCATATTAATTGTCATGGGTGAATTCAAAATTGAATGCCCTTTCGACTGATATAAGGTTGTCCATACTTATCTCTAACAGTTTTCCAGAAAAAATCAGGTTCTTTTCTAAAGTACAAAAAAGTAGCTATGTAACAGCGTCAAGGCCTTGCAAACAATGTTTATTGCACTGTTTGACATACAAAGCAAATTAAATGTCACTCTAGTTTTGATTAACGTTGACGTTGTAGTTATTTTGCTAAGTAGAGAGTAAAAAGTTTGTTATAATATTTTCAAAATATCGCTGACGCAGGAAGAAATGATTGATATGGTGTTTGTCCTTGGTGAGTGCGAAAGAAATCCGTTATTGGCATCACGAATTTATGCACAGCGCTATCCAGACAGACCACATCCACGGCGTAAAGCCTTTCAACTAGTGCTTGATAGCTTTTTTAAATGTAAGAGTCAATAAAAACAACACAACCCAGTGAAGTTATAAATAATATATTAATAACAGAAATACACTTTAAAAAATATATATGTTACTTATTTTACGGTATCTGAATGAATGAATATCCCACGTTGCTAATATTTAGCCCGTGACCGCCAATTTATGCTGAAGGCGCCTATCCGATTCCTGTAGCCTAAACATTGCGCCTCACAGCTAGCCAGCCGCGGGGAACCATTATCTTAAGCCGCTAACAGTCGGCCATCCTGATGACACTGATTGTCCTCAATCAGCTCAGAACTGGATCCAGAACCCTGTTAAATATCACCAAAAAATTACCTCAACATCGGATTGAATAAAAACTATCAGCATATGCAGGGCATGAAAATGTTAGGGGTGCATGCATGAAAGTTCAACTGTTAGTATTTTGTAAAGCATCAGCCAAGCATCTTACTTAACTAAATCATAGGCAAGCATCTATGAGGAATGTGGGCAAACATCCACGTGAAAAATATGTAACTCATAGGCAAACATCTATGAGGAGTGTGGGCAAACATCCACGTAAAAATATGTAACTCATAGGCAAACATCTATGAGGAGTGTGGGCAAACATCCACGTAAAAATATGTAACTCATAGGCAAAGATATATGAGGAATGTGGGCAAACATCCGCGTAAAAATATGTAACTCATAGGCAAACATCTATGAGGAATGTGGGCAAACATCCCCGTAAAAATATATGACTCATAGGCAAACATCTATGAGGAGTGTGGGCAAACATCCACGTAAAAATATGTGACTCATAGGCAAACATCTATGAGGAGTGTGGGCAAACATCCACGTAAAAATATGTGACTCATAGGCAAACATCTATGAGGAATGTGGGCAAACATCCACGTGAAAAATATGTAACTCATAGGCAAACATCTATGAGGAGTGTGGGCAAACATCCACGTAAAAATATGTGACTCATAGGCAAACATCTATGAGGAGTGTGGGCAAACATCCACGTAAAAATATGTAACATATATATTTTTTAAAGTGTATTTCTGTTATTAATATATTATTTATAACTTCACCGGGTTGTGTTGTTTTTATTGACTCTTACATCTCAGAAGTTGGATAAAAGAACAAAAAAAAATGCTGAATCGACTAAGTGAACAGTGGTTATCATCAACGCCCAGTTCATCCCAGGCCATTGTGACTACTCCTGTTGCTTCCGCTGAGCTGTCGGAAAGGTCCCGCACACCGCCATTGACAGTAGAACACATGCAGAGACAAATTGATCAGTTGAGGGAGGTTGTAAGTACAGGCTCATTTTTTGCTGATAAGTTTGTTAATCAAAGACCAAACTGGTCTCTTTATAAAGATGATAGATTATTGTGTGATTTTGATCCAACCAATGATAATCAAACCATAAACGATTGGCTAAACAAAGTAAATGAATGTGCACGTATGTATCATTGGGATGAGTTAACCACGATCTATTTAGCCTTGGGTAAATTAAAGGGGCTCGCCAGAGACTGGTATGAGGGTTTAAAAACTGCGCAGTTTTCGTGGGCTCAATGGGAAAATTTATTGAAAACAACACAACCCGGTGAAGTTATAAATAATATACACTTTAAAAAATATATGTTACTTATTTTACGGTATCTGAATGAATGAATATCCCACGTTGCTAATATTTAGCCCGTGACCGCCAATTTATGCTGAAGGCGCCTATCCGATTCCTGTAGCCTAAACATTGCGCCTCACAGCTAGCCAGCCGAGGGGAACCATTATCTTAAGCCGCTAACATAAATACTGGTAATATTCGACATACAAAACGAAATCGCTATAAAACTGTAGTTACGGAGGAAAATGAATTTTTTGTGCTGGGGTGTATTCAGGGAAAACCCGCAAATGAGTGTGCGACAAATTAGTCATACAACGGGTATTAGTACAACGTCGATACATAGAATATTTAAAAAGCACAGTTATCATCCTTATCGCATCCAATTACACCAAAAGTTACTAGAAGTAGACTTTCAGCGGAGACTGTAGTTTTGTCAGTGGGCACTTGAGATGTTAAATCAAGATGATGATTTTTTAAACGGGTATTGTTCTCCGATGAGGCTACTTTTCATAAAAATGGTTACGTTAATCGTCATAATTACCATTATTATGACACAGTAATAATGGTAATGGTGGGGGAGGCTGACGCCTGGCAAGTAGGCCACAGACGGACCCTTTTTACCAACCCCCAGCTGTCCCCTCAGCCATGTGCTTCTCTTGCTCCCTCATCGAATCTTTCCGACCTTCTGATGAAGGTCAGGATGTCACTCATTGCGAGGGAGCTCATCTCCTACCTTAGAAGCGCCTCAGAACCGAAGATACTGTGTCTCAGGCGCCCAAACGCTTCACATTGTCCCAGGAAGTAGTAAGATGTCTCTTCATCACTCCTGCATCTTGGACATGTAGGGTCTTCCTCAATACCTATCAATGATAGATGCCTCCTAAGTCTGCAGTGGCCTGTCAGAACACCGATTAAGAGATTCAGAGTTTTCCGACTCCGTCCCAGCAACCAGGCCGATCTTGATTTGTTCGGCCCCGTCACAAAATCTCGGGTCTGCCTGCAGGCCCTGTTGGTCCTCCAGTGCGTCCTCAGTGTCTCGTGGGCCCACTCATTGAGGGCCGTTATGACCTACCTTCTTGAAATACCTAACATAGGCTCAGGCCCGTGACAGGGTTCCTCGGCTCCGAGTCTAGCCAATTCAGCCTTCTCGTTGCCTAGAACTCCCATATGTCCCGGGACCCATACCAGTCTCACTTGTTTATGCCTAGCCAGCTCTTCTAGGGCATCCCCACACTCCTGGACAAGAGCTGATCTCGTCCTGGGGGAGCACACCGCCTTTAGAGCAGCCTGGCTGTCGGAGCAGATGTATATTATCTGTTCCGCCCCATTCCTAACCTCAGCCCTATCTGCAACCACTAAGATGGCGTAAACCTCTGCCTGGAAGACCGTGGTGTACGAGCCTAGAGCAAAACTCTCCTGTACTTCTTTGTCTTCCAGATATATTCTCGCCCCGGAAGACGGTCTAGTGGCCACCCGAGATCCGTCTGTGTAACACACCAGAGAGTCCGGGCGGAAGTCAATTCTTCCTTCACTCCACTCCTCCCTACTGGGAAGAGTGAGAGTGTAATTCCTTTCCAACCTTAGCTGATCTTTCGCTTCTCTAACCTTCAGGACAGAGAGAGGGATTTCCCTCTCCGTCAGTCAAGCAATTGCTGCGTGACCTTCAGCTCTGCCTGAACACTGCCAGCTCCCAGAATCCCGCATTCTCAGATAGGCCGCCATAGCCTCCCTCTTTATCCACGAGGGAAGCGTTGGCAGGCCTAGCAGAACCTCCAGAGCAGCTGTCGGTGTCGTCCTCATTGCGCCAGTGATCCCTAGGCAGGCTAGTCTCTGGAATTTTGCCAGCTTTCGGGACATAATCGCTCTGTCCACGCTCGGCCACACGGATCCATACTGGAGCCTCGGCCTGATGACCGCCGTGTACAGCCAGTGTAGGATCCGTGGGTTGAGGCCCCAGTTCCTACCTACCGCTCGGCGCAATTGCCAGAAGGTTGCAGTCGACTTTTTGATGACGTTGTCGATATGCGGCCCCCATGACAGTTTGTTATCTAGGGTCACTCCCAGGTACCTAACCTCCTGCACAAGCGCGAGAGGTTTACCGTACATGGTTGGTGCCCTAAAATCCTCTATTTTTCTTCTCTTGGTGAATAGGATCATCTCAGTCTTAGATGGATTGACTGAGAGACCTGTTTCGCCGCACCATCTTTCTATTATTCTACAAGCTACCTGCGTTCTGTTGCAAACGAAATTTAACAAGCGGCCGGTCACTAGGACCAGCCCGTCGTCCGCATATGCCTGCGCATAAAATCCTTCCGAAGTTAGACGCTCCAAGAGACCATCCATTATCAGACACCATAGATGGGGTGATAGGCAGCTGCCTTGTGGACAGCCACCCCTCACCCCGACGTCCAATTGGCAGTCTCCCAAAGCAGCACTAACTCGTCTCTCTTCCAGCGAAGATTTCACCCATCTGACCAGTACTGGAGCAGTACCTCTAGTCCGAAGGGCATCGCAGATAGTAGTAGTCCTTGCTTATGACACAGTAAATCCTCACCAATTCCGGACAACTCATAGCCAACACAGATGATGATCTTTGAACGTGTGGGGAGCAATTTTGGGAACCCATATCATTGGACCATTCTTTTTTGACCAGTATCTAACTGGAGCAGTTTATTTAAACTTTTTAACAAACACTCTAGAAGATTTGTTAGGCGACATTCCTTTAGCTACACTTTGAAGAATGTGGATGCAACATGATGGTGTTCCACCTCACAATGCCGCTGCGGTTCGTCAGTTTTTACACGAAACTGTTCCTAACAGATGGATTGGGCGCGGGGACTAGTGAGTTGGCCTTCAAGGTGTCCAGATATGACAAGTTGCGACTTCTTTTTATGGGGATATATAAAAAGTAAAGTCTACGTTACACCACCAACTACCGCGGAAGATATGCGGCAGCGCATAACAGTAGCATTTCAAGAAATTACGCCACACATGCTGACCAATGTTAAACAGTCTTTTAAAAACCGAATTCGTTTGTGTATTAATCAAAATGGAGGACACTTTGAGCAGTTGATGTAAATCAGCGGTCTAAGTATTCTTCTCCTTGTTGTGTTCCGAGTTACAGTTTGTTTCGTTTTGAGTTTTGTTTTAGTTGTTCGTGGTTTACTTTTATTTGTCAAACCACTTTTTAAACACGCCAGTAAATATTGACACTGTCAGTCCCAAGTCTCATAAAATGTGAGGGAAAAGTTGTTTTGCAAGACCTTCTTGACGCTGTTACATAGCTACTTTTTCGGACTTTAGGAAAGAACCTGATTTTTTTGGAAAACTGTTAGAGATAAGTATGGACAACCTTATATCAGTCGAAAGGGCATTTAATATATAATATATATATATATATATATATATATATATATATATATATATATATATATATATATATATATATATATATATATATATATATATATATATATATATATATATGTATATATGTACATATATACATATATACATATATATATATATATATATATATATATATATATATATATATATATATATATATATATATATATATATATATATATACATGTAACAAAGTATAGAATAGGAAGAAAAGGATCACGGGTAATGCCCGCAAAAAAGGATGAATCCGCCGATACGTGTTTCTGAGTCACTACTCGTAATCATGACGCCTATAAGTTGTAAGGATAGGCACAACTTACACAACTTAGGTTCAACAACACAAAGGAAACCACCAACAGGAAGCTAGTCGCTCATTTGTAGCTGCAATTAAGAGACCTCGTGTTTACAGGGCAACAGACAATATTACCACGGAAGCATCTATAGCTACATGCGTGGTATTCCGCGTGGTATGCCTCCATTGCAATATTGTTTGTTGCTCTGTAAACACGGCACTGGCTAACCTATACTATTATTTATTCAATTATTTAACATTTTTATTATATGTGACATAAGTTTTAGAAATCTTTGGCAATTATCTATAAATATTCTATCAATTTTCTTTATTATGTTTATAAAAGTTAATTTACTGATTTTATATAGGTATAAGTTAACCAATTTACTGACTGCTTTATCAGTTCTACTTCCAATTATATTATAATTTTTAATCTTCCAATTTTTCCAATTATCTTCTTCTGCTTGTTTATTTATTATTCTTTAACTTCTTATAATATGCCTTATTTATAAAAATTTTTTTTTACTTACTATACTTTTATTTTACAAGTTTTATATCCCTTGTTGTTTGTTCTCCAAATAATTTTTCATTAGACCAAATTTATTTTATCCCCAATAACCTTTTGTTTTTTCAACAAATTCACTTGTTTTCAATCTACTCATGTTTTACTTTTATTTCTTGTGTCACTTTTTAAGTGACATTTCCAACTATCTTATTTTCATTATTTCTTCCAATTTTCTTGTTTACATATTTTTACCTTTATATAACTTGCTTTGTTTTAGTTATTCTTTCTTGTCACAATATTATATCATATTTACACCATCTATTATATCCTAACATGTCTTATTAATAATTTATTTTCTTTTAATTCACAATACATATTTATAAACAACTTTATATATATATATATATATATATATATACTTGAATTTGATTAACCCGCGAGTGGACATCTCGTATCTCTTATCAAAAACTGTATTAATTACAAATAAATAAACTCTCTCGCAAAATTTAATATATGTTATTGTGTATTGTGTACCAACCCATGGACGCAGCATCTATAAACCAAAGGCTAGCCTAGGAACATACAGGTGCAGAAAGTGGTGAGTGGAATTTTCTTTCTCCAAGTTTCTGTTTAATCTCGGTCCTTCGAACATTTTTTACCGTACTGGTACATATGGTCCTTTAACGAGCCAAGGATTGTGAACCTAAATTACTTTTATTAAATTTAAAATAGTAAATTTAATAAATTGTCATTCAATTTATCATTTTATTTAATTTGCCTTCAATATTGCAAAGTCACACACCTCGATAAGCCGTATACGCCTAGCGATAGTTTTTTGTTTTAGAGTTTTTCTGTGTTTACTTTTTTATTTCACTCCCAATAATTCTCGGTACTCAGTGGTGCGAAATATTTACCTGATTATTATATATTTTATCGCGCTTTATAATAATAATATTGATATTAAATATATAGTTAATATTATTTAATTTCGCTCTCTCTCTCTCTTTGTATTACACAATAATTAATTGTATCTCCCTTTGGGATTAAATCATAATTACTTATTTTCTCACTCTCTCATTAAAAAATAATATTAGGGTTATATTTTAATAACAATTAATTTCGCTCATTTTCATTTACGTGTTAACGATTTATCTGATTTTTCTCGCACTAATTTTGTGTAAATGAGTCACAATCAAAAAAAGCAATTAAATTATTTTAATTGTTTAATCTCACTCAACATTTAATATTGAATATTATTTTCATATTAATTATAAAATTGACATTGCTCTCGCTCTCTCAATCTCTTACACTCACAAATAATTATTGATAAATTATTGTAAGTGGGGGTGCTCTTGTATACGCTCAAATCATTTGTTTAAATATTTAAATTGGTATTGGTATTTAAAATTGACTGTACTAGCCTCTATATTTTTTCCTCTCGCTTATTAACCAGTTCAGGTAAATTAAGTTTAGTAGTTGTTTACATTTGCATAAAGTCTAAACTGCCATTTTAGTTTGCTCTGTCAACTGAGATTTCTATTTTCAGATTAGTTATAATTTAATTCAAAATTTTTGTTGAAAATGACCTCTGCGCAGAATAAACTAAAACAATATATAGCTTGCGCGAAAGCGCCATTCAACGAATGGCTGAATTAAAGGTCTCAGCCGAATTAGCTTTAGAAAACCCCGATAGACATGCTAGATTTGAAGCGCACTATAAATATATAGAAAATATTTTTGAGGATTATCATAAACAACATAATGCCATAATAACACTTCTTTCCACTCCAGGAAGATGTTGATTTAAATGAGCATGAAACACATAGGGCAGAATTTGAGGAAGACTTTTTTTAGCATTCAAGTTATTTATTCCACATTATTTTAGAAAAAAATATCGCCAGAATCTCAATCGATTAATGAACGCCCTCACATTAAATTACCACAAATAGAAATGATGAAATTTTCTGGTGATGTAAAACAATTTCGTACCTTTATCGATTTGTATAATTCAATGGTGCATAATAATAACTCGCTGTCGGATATTGAAAAATTTAGTTACTTAATTTCCGTATTAAGAGGTGCACCTCTAGCCCTTGTGCAGTGTACGCCTATGGTCTAGGAAAATTACCTAGATGCTTACAATGCTTTAATTCAACGTTACGAAAATAAACGTTTAATTGCGTTTGCTCATTTTCGAGAAATTGACGATACTCAAAAACTTTCTGATACTCAAATAACTTCCCAGAATTTACGTAACTTATTAGATGTTTTTAATGAAAACATAGCTGCTTTAAGAAATTTAAATTTGCCAGTTGATAAATGGGACTTTATTTTGGTATTTATGTTGTTAAAAAGGCTGGACGGTGATACACTTACTCGATTTGAATTAGAATTTGGATCAAATAATGATATTCCCTCGTATAAAATATTAAGCAATTTTATAATAAAACAGTGTACTGCTCTGGACGCTGTCGAGTTTTCTATGCAAAAGAAAAGTCGAAAGCCCGACTCCAAGAGTAAAATTGCACAATCATATGTGTCACCTAAACAAAGCTCTAATTTTTTAATTAATGCCAATACTCGTGCTAACTCTTCATTAAATAAGTTTAATAAAAAGAACGTATGTACACTCTGTAAATCAGATCATTTAATTTATAGTTGTTCAAACTTTTTATCACAATCTCCTCTAGAACGGTTTAAATTTATAAAACAAAATGGCTGGTGTGTTAATTGTTTGGGAACTCGGCACTGTTTGAAAAATTGTACGTCTTCACAATCTTGTAAGCAGTGCCATAAAAGGCATCACTCTTTGCTACATTTCCCTGAAAGCGTGTCCCAAACTGCTCCAATTGAAAACACTCAAAATATTAATATACCATCGCAGCGCCCTCGAGTAATCAACTTTGCACTACTAGCGCAAATAATCAGTCTCAGTGTAGTTCTGTTAACACTCTGACTAGCATTGTACCCACAAAGGGAACTGTACTCTTATCAACAGCTCAAGTTAATATACAGGATGTCCACGGAAATTACCATAAGGTCCGTGCTCGTTTAGATTGTGGTTCTATGGCAAATTTTATCACAAAGAAATGTGCTAACCGTTTAGGACTTCCCAAATTTAAATCTAATTTATCCATTAATGGTTTAGGTCATATGCAAACCTCCTCTAATGCAGGAGGATTAACCTGGCAGTTGAGCCCTTTACACAACCCCATATCAAGTTTCAAAATCGATGCTGTAATTCTTGATAAAATTTGCACCTCAATGCCCAATATTAGTCTTGACTCTCGCTCACTCTCACACATTTCTCATCTTCAACCGGCCGATCCAGAATTTAATATTTCTTCTCCCATTGACCTTTTGTTAGGGGACGATATTTTTCCACTAATATTACAAAATGGCCGCTTAGAAGGTCCAAAAACATGAACCCTCCGCTATCAATACTGTATTTGGATGGATATTAATGGGACGTATTAATTGCCCTCCAATTTCACCAGTAACTACCCTTTTCTGTTCTCTTGATACAATTTCTTTAGATGAAACATTGAAAAAATTTTGGAACTTGAGGAAATTCCTCAAACTCCTATTATGTCTCCGGATGCTCGTCTTTCCGAGAATACTTATTCTAATACTTATCGTAGAGATAAGACCGGAAGATATATTGTTTCACTCCTTTTCGCAGTCATGAACAAACCTTCAATGACACCCGAACTTTAGCCCTTCGCCGTTTTTTGTCTTTGGAGCGCCGACTTCTTCAAAATCCTACACTTTATGAGGCCTATGCTGCATTTATGCAAGATTATTTGGATAGTAATCACATGGAAAAAATAATTGATGATATAACTTCGACTAAAACCTATTATATCCCGCATCATTGTGTGCTCAAACCCGACAGCCCCACTACGAAATTAAGAGTAGTTTTTGATGCCTCGGCTAAAGATTCTAATAATTTGTCTTTGAATGATACACTTCTAACCGGTCCCAAATTACAGAATGACATAGTGACATTATTATTAAATTTTCGACTTCATGCTTACGTCTTTACAGCGGACATAAAACAAATGTACCGCCAAATATTGGTTACACCCGAGCATAGGGATTATCAACGGATTCTATGGCGTTTTTCTCCTCACGAAACCATTCAAGAATTTCGTTTAAACACAATTACGTATGGTCTTAGTTCTTCGCCCTTCGTAGCTTTACGTACCTTAGCCCAGCTTGCAAAGGATGAAAATTCCCAGTATTCCATAGCCTCTAAAATATTAATATCTGATTCCTTCATGGATGATATTGTTTCCGGATCTCAATCCCTAGATATGGCCCTATCCCTCCAGAAAGAATTAATTAATTTATTAAAAAAAAGGCGGCTTTGAATTGCGAAAGTGGGCCAGCAATTGCCCTCAATTACTCTCACACTTACCTGAAAAATATTTTACAAAATACTTCTCTCGCCCTCGATTTCGAGGAAAATCATGTCATTAAAATTTTAGGCCTACAGTGGCACCCAGGGTCCGACTCATTTTCATACTCAGTGCAACCCCTTGATAGGGAATGTACAAAACGAACCCTGCTGTCTGAACTTGCGCGTATTTATGATCCTCTTGGATTTTTAGCCCCTCTTACGTTTTTTGCCAAACTACTTATTCAACAATTGTGGACTCTTGGATTGTCATGGGATGATTCACCTCCACCAGACGTCCTAAATAATTGGACCCAATATAAAAATGAACTCTTTGTTTTTAATAATTTTCAATTACCCCGTCGTATTATTTGCGACGATATGAATCTTTGTGACATACACGGATTCTGCGATAGTTCGTCTAGAGGATTTGCAGCGGTGGTGTATTTTAGAGTGTTAGCGACGGACTCTATTCAAACATTTCTAATATGCGCTAAGTCAAAGGTAGCCCCTCTTAAGCGGATTTCTATACCTCGTTTAGAGTTGTGTGCCGCCGTTTTACTCGCCGATTTAATGTCTTTTGTTATGCAAACTTTTAATAATAAAATCAATTTTAATAAAATATTTGCATGGTCAGACTCAATGGTGGCATTATCTTGGCTAAAAGGCGATCCTTATCGCTGGAAAACCTTTGTGAGCAACCGAGTAACGCATGTGCAAAATATCTTACCCCCAACTTGCTGGCATTATGTTTCTTCACACGAAAACCCAGCAGACTGTGCTTCCCGGGGTATTTTAACCTCTAAGTTAGTTAATCACCCTGTATGGTGGACAGGTCCTGATTGGTTAAGAAAAACTGAAAATAATTTTCCTTGCTCTCCTCTAGACTCTACTAGTGCTGAAATAAAATCAGAAGAAAAAATCACTGCCTTCTCTACTTTTGTTACCCTTGATTTATTGGGCATTCTTTTAGAAAAAATATTCCTCTCTCGAGAAAATACAACATATTGTTGCTCATGTGCTTCGCTTTTTATTTAATGTTCGCAACCCTCTTGAAAAACGTACTGGCGCAGTCACAATTACGCAACTGCACCAGGCATTGATAGTACTGGTAAAATATGTACAACAACTTTCATTTGCTCAAGATATTAATTGCCTAAAAAAAGGACAACTCGCCTCCAAGTCCTTAAGAAAATTAAATCCTTTTCTGGATAAGGAAGATATTTTAAGAGTGGGTGGCCGATTAAGCCATTCAAATTTGTCCCATAACATTAAACACCCAGCTCTTTTGCCCCGCGATCATCGCCTGACAATTCTTATTATTGAAAAAATCCACAAAACATATTTACACCCTGGTGTACAAACTGTACAATATTTATTAATGCAGAATTTTTGGGTACTCTCGTCTAAAAGAGCTATGCGCCAAGTCTTGTCTAAATGTCATATGTGTTGGCGTTTAAATCCAACATCTTTACAACCACCAATGGGTAACTTACCACTTAAACGCATTTCTCAAATTAAACCATTCCTTTGCA
This sequence comes from Rhamnusium bicolor, assembly GCA_029963845.1. NCBI lineage: Eukaryota > Metazoa > Arthropoda > Insecta > Coleoptera > Cerambycidae > Rhamnusium > Rhamnusium bicolor. The sequence continues at coordinate 31,459 of JANEYF010001625.1, forward strand.
GTGGCGTAGACCTAGGGGGGCCAGTCTTAATAAAAAATAGTAAAATTCGCGGATCAAAAACCCTTAAAGCTTATATATGTTTATTTGTGTGCTTTGCCACTAAAGCACTGCACTTGGAACTAGTATCAGATCTTACCTCGGAAGCCTTTTTAGCGGCTTTGCGGCGGTTTATTGCACGACGCGGCCGTTGTACTCGTATACACAGTGATTGTGGAACTAATTTCCTGGGAGCTCAAAAGTATTTGACTCAAATAATGCAATCTGCTGTTGAAAAGGAGCAAATTGAATGGCATTTTAATCCACCCTCCGCCCCCCATTTTGGAGGTCTGTGGGAGGCTGGTATTAAGTCAGTCAAAACACATTTGGCTCGCGTCATAGGGGAACAAATTCTCACTTATGAGGAATTAAACACAATATTAGTGCAGATTGAGGCACTATTAAATTCACGCCCTCTTTGCCCACTGAGCTCCGATCCTAATGACTTGTCCGTTCTTACTCCTGGCCATTTTCTTACGCTAGAACCCTTAACTGCTCTTCCGGATCCTGACCTATCCCACTTAAATTTAAATCGTCTTACTCGTTGGCAACTATTGCAGCATATCCACCAAACGTTTTGGAAACGATGGTGTCGTGAATACCTTCACACGTTACAACAACGCGGTAAATGGACAGCTACCTCAACCCCCATAGTGCCTAGTACTATGGTACTCATAAAAAAATGATTTATTGCCTCCACTTAAATGGAAAATGGGTCGAGTACCTGAAACGCACCCCGGCGTAGACGGTGTGTCGCGAGTTGTGACTTTGCGTACAGCTCAGGGCATTTTAAAACGCCCTGTAGTTAAAGTTTGTCCCTTACCAAATTTATAAAATGTTACTCATTTTATAAGGGGGGAGTATGTTTAGTTGTGTCATTGTTATATGTTTGTGTAATATAATAATTTAGTAATATTAGTATTAAATATAAATTTAGGTTCCATCTTAAAATTCATTTAAAACTTATTCACACGATTTTCTCGCGAATGACTTGGAGGGAAATTTATTACCACGCAGGCGCGAGAAACAGCAGACTTGAATTTGATTAACCCACGAGTGGACATCTCGTATCTCTATCAAAAACTGTATTAATTACAAATAAATAAACTCTCTCGCAAAATTTAATATATGTTATTGTGTATTGTGTACCAACCCATGGACGCAGCATCTATAAACCAAAGGCTAGCCTAGGAACATACAGGTGCAGAAAGTGGTGAGTGGAATTTTCTTTCTCCAAGTTTCTGTTTAATCTCGGTCCTTCGAACATTTTTTACCGTACTGGTACAATATATATATATATATATATATATATATATATATATATATATATATATATATATATATATATATATATATATACAAAAAATAACGGGTAGTCGTGACTGACTAGTTAAGGCATAAAACTAGAAATTTTAGGTTGCAGTCAGCGAGTAATAATGGTGTTAGGCCATAGATTTCAAAAAAGAGTACTCTTTGTTATTTGTCAAGCTTTCGGTAATGTTTATTTCCTTTATCAAGACATTAACACGAGGGTTAATTATATAAAACTTTCATTATTCGTCAAATAGAACAATTTTCTTGCTTTATCACGTTACATATCATCTTACTTAGAGTCTGGGTTAGATTTTAACTGCACTTTTAACTTATTTAATGTAAAATACACATTGATTAATAAAATATGGTATTTTAAATTGTACGTCCATTTAATTATTTCTAGAAATATTTTATTAATCAATGTGTATTTTACATTAAATAAGTTAAAAGTGCAGTTAAAATCTAACCTAGACTCTAAGTAAGATGATATGTAACGTGATAAAGCAAGAAAATTGTTCCTATTTGACGATAATGAAAGTTTTATATAATTAACCCTCGTGTTAATGTCTTGATAAAGGAAATAAACATTACCGAAAGCTTGACAAATAACAAAGAGTACTCTTTTGAAATCTATGGCCTAACACCATTATTACTGCTGACTGCAACCCCTAAAATTTCTAGTTTTATATATATATATAATATATATATATATATATATATATATATATATATATATATATATATATATATATATATATATATATATATATATATATATATATATATATATATATATATATATATATATATATATATATATATATATATATATATATATATATATATATATATATATATATATATATATATATATATATATATATATATATATATATATATATATATATATATATATATATATATATATATATATATATATATATATATATATATATATTGAATATTGTAAAAATAAATTCCAAAAAATTTTAAAAGAAAATCATGAATAACAAATGGTTTGTTAAATTCTGTAAATAAAAAAACTACCTTTATAATAAATTACAAAATTTTCCTAATAATGAAAACTAATATGAATATAAAAAATATCGAAATAAATTAAATAATTTAATAAAGAAAACAAAAAATAAATATTATCAAGACAAAATAAGTGAAAATAAAAATGATTCACTTAACCTATGGAAATGTGTAAAAGAGATAACTAGCGGAAGTAATGAAAAATATCAAATATTAGTCAGGAAGCTATTTCAATAACTGATAAAAAAGAGATAGCGAATTCGTTTTGTAAATATTTTACCGAAGTTGGAAAAAACAGAAAAGATACAGTGCAACAATTTACCTCAAAAACCAGCCTGCTACACCTAATTTTTTTTTGCAGATACAAGCGAGAAAGAGGTTATTAAAACTATACACACTTTAAAAAATAAAAGCTCCTGGGTTAGATAACTTGAGACCTGAGACCCTAAAATATATCGCTAATATAATTGCTAAACCTCTCACATATTTAATAAATAGATGTTTTCATATGGGAGTATGTCCTCCTCTCCTGGTGTGACAGGGAACAGATGTCTGTAAACCCTCAAAAACACTAATTGTACCATTCACCCGGAAAAGGAAGTTGAGGACTTAAGACCTCCCACTTTAATGGGTGAAACTATTCCATTTGCGGAGGAGGTGAAATATCTAGGAATCACTCTGGATAGATCACTTAATTGGAACTCCCATCTGGAAAAGGTAATCCACAAAGCAAAGCTGTCCCTATGGACATGCCGTCGTATTTGTGGCAAATCCTGGGGCATGGGTCCCCAATCAATTTACTGGATCTATATCACGGTCATCAGACCAATGATAACATACGGATCCATTGTTTGGTGGCCGAAAGGATTACAACGGACGGCCAAATCCAAACCTCTGGACTGCAGAGATTAGCATGCATGACCGTAACGGGAGCAATTAGCACCACACCGTCAGCTGCAATGGAAATCATCCTGGATTTATCCCCTCTTCATATATATCTGGAGAGAGAGGCCAGGTGGGCAACCTATAGACTGCAACAAGCGGCCATTAATATGCCGCCGACTAGTATCATGGAGCGGAACAGGTTGCTGGATGACATAGAGAATCACAGCATCCTGGGAATGCCCTCGGATACTATGCCTATCATGACCAACTACGAGCTGACCTTCAACATCCTTTCTCCAGAAAGAGAGGAGTGGGATCGGAATAAAGCCGACCTACTGAAGGCAGACAGTTGTTGGTTTACAGACGGCTCCAAAACTTCCGAGGGAACAGGAGCCGGAGGTACATAGCTACAGACCAAGGGTGAGGATATTCTTAAGCCTAGGTACTGATGCAACTGTTTTTCAGGCTGAGGTTCATGGCATTGAACTGTGTGTACGAAGGCTGGAATATATGCATCTTACACGCGGATCAATAAAAATTTTCTCAGATAGCCAAGCAGCTATAAAAGCTCTTGGCTCCTACCGGTGTAACTCCAAAACGGAATGGAACTGTCAGAAAGCTCTAAATCATTTGAGCAAGAACAACAAAGTGACTCTGGTCTGGATACCCGGCCACTCTGGTATGGAAGGTAACGAAATAGCGGACTCCTTAGCCAGAGAAAGAGCGAGATCACGATTCATCGGACCAGAACCAATACTTGGCATATCCTCAAGTACTGCCAAGATGGCTATCTCAACCTGGGCTGAAAGGCAAACTCTCCAGTATTGGCAAGAGTTACTAGGATTAGTTCATTCGAAGGCGTTTATAAAATACCCTTTGAAATCAAGAGCTAAGAAACTTTTAGAGTTAAACAGGGTAAACCTGAAAACTCTAACAGGCCTATATACCGGGCACTGCCGACTAAACTATCATCTGCATAAACTCGGCCTAGCGGAAAACGCCGAGTGCCGTCTATGCCTGGAGGATGATGAGAAGGCAGACCACATCTTATGCACCTGTCCCGCTGTGAAGAGGATCCGATTCTCAATATTTGGCAAAGGGCAACTGCTGCCAGAGGATCTGGACACATTCTCACCCAATAAAGTTATCAGTTTCATTAAGAGACTGAACTTATTGGGTGAAATATAATTAGGCGTGAGCCACAATAGGCCTGCTGATGGCCGCAGTGGAAGGTCTACTGAGACCCACTCACAACAAACCTAACCTAACCTATGTCCTCCCTCCTTCAAGATAGTAGTTAATAAACCAGTATATAAAAAAGGCGATAAACTAAGTGTGGAAAACTATAGACCAATTTCTCTTATCTCAAATTTGGCGAAAATATTTGAAAAAATTAAAAAAAAGGATAGATGACTATTTGAAAAAATATAAAATATTGTCAGATAAGCAGTTTGGGTTTAGAGAGAACAAATCGACAGAGGACGCAATTGCACAACTAACCACAAAAATCAACAAATCAATTAATGAAAAGAAACTGGCACTATGCATCTTTGTCGATCTGGCGAAAGCATTCAACACGGTTGACCCCACTCAGTTGCTTAAAGTGTTGTATAGTATTGGTTTTAGGGGAACACCATATAAACTAATGCATAATTATTTATATGACAGAAAACGTGTACCAACATTGATGATATATTAAGTAACACAGAAACAGTAAAATATGGAGTTCCTCAAGAAACAGTGTTGGGACCTTTATTTTTAATATTTATTTAAATGACTTATTTACTTTAAATATTATGGGAAATATAATAACCTTTGCTGATGATACCTGCATAATGTATAATGACAAAGACTGGACAGCTTTAAAAAATAAAGTAGAAAAGACCCACCACGCATCATGGGCTGGTTTAAAAATAGACTATTAATCATTAATTACAGCAAAATGTATTATATGGCTTTTACATCCTATAACAAATTTCTACCAAGCTATGATACCTTAATTTAGATATTGAAATAAGATCCGTTTCAAATCTGAAGTATCTAGGAATATTTATAGATAACAATTTAAAATGGGATATCCATATTAATTATGTAACAAGGAAACTAAGATCATTGTTATATAGATTTAAACATTTACAACATATTTTCCAGACTGAATAGATGAAAGTATTCTATCATGCACTTGTAGAATCTCATTTAACCTATGGTATGATAGCTTGGGAGGTGCCACTAATAATCATTTAAATAATCTATCGATCATACAAAAATTACTATTAGAAATGGTCTATAAAAAAACATTGGACTTATTCTACACAAAATTTATTCGTAGAAAAAAAATTGTTTAATTTGAGACAACTATTTTGCCAATCAGTACTGCTGCGCCAACAAAAATATAAAAATGAATTAATAGCCATTGAACATGACCACAATACGAGGTACAGAAACAACGTTAAACAAAGTAGAAAAAACAATAGCCCAGAGATGCTTCACTTAGCTTGGACCTAAAATATATAACATGTTACCATCCACAATAAAAAAAAAAAATCAGAGGGTCTATATAAAAAGAAAGTTAAACAATGGATTAAAAATACACCTAGATTAGAAATACACCAAATCATAGACATGAAAAACATTTATTACGACATTAATTTATAAAATAAAAAAAAAAGTATTAAATGATAACTTAATTTTCTCATGGCTCTGGTCTACAGGTAAACTTGCCTCGAAAGGGGTAGAAACTGGGATTTTCTTAGAGAATTAACGTTACTCGATATTGGGTTGTATTTGTCTCTAAATTGTAGCCCTCTCCCACACAAGGTTTTAAGACCTTCAGGGATAAAGGGGTTTACTGTCTAAAAGGAAAAAAGAGTTGTTTTAACTAGCAAAAGTGTTTTAACAGACAATATAATTCCCAGGAGGAATAAAAAAAATTATCATATGTTTAAAAACTAAAATATATCAATTATGCAAGTTGTTTGTAAGTTTACTTACATATATTTTTTTTCATTTTTATAAGCATTATTATTTATTTTTATATATTACATATGGGTATATGTGTGAATCTGTATGTATATTTAAGCGTCGAATTCAATTAGTAGTTACTAATAATGGGGCCATATAGAAAAATATTAAATATAATGCAGATTATTCGCGAAGATTACTATAACTAGAGTTCGGATATCGGCGAGTCATTCCAGTGTCGTCTGCAGGAACCTTGATAAGAAATACAAGTTTATGCCATGTGAACTGTTTACATTGTATAAATTTTTATTTATAATCACATAGAAACTTATTCCATTATGCATTTTCATTAATCATGTACTTTAAAAAACATTCTATGTATCTACAAGTATTAGTTCGATCAAAAATCAAATTTTGGTTAATAACATTAAACTGTTTGCGAATTATGTAGTTACATAGACGTTCGAATATAATTTAAAAAAAAACATGTACCTACCTAACGCAAACTGAGAATTAGTATTTTTGCATTATTGTCGCCGTCAGAATGTTATGCAATACTCCCGCGGGTGCTGCACTGCGTACATATGTATGTGATTCCTTCACGAATTTCTTACCCAATACGCCACTATCTCCATTGCTTATACTGACAGGATGGGACACTTGGGTGAACGCAACATCGTACTTATTACAGAAACTCGATATAAAGAGTCGTACTACAATTGGATGGTAAAGGAGCCGTTGCTATTGAAAATTCTCAAAAAGTTATTGTCGATCCCAGTGTCCAAGAAATTTAGAATTTATACACTCAGGCTTTTCACAAATACTCTTGGTATAGAACAACTTGAACGTCAACCAAAAATAGGAGAATTTACCATTATGTAGTGTTTGATCTTCGACAATATATGTATTAATTTTTAATAATAATAATAATAAACACATGAAATTACAACCCCCTTTATCCCTGAAGGTCTGGAATGACCTTGTGTGGGAGAGGGCTACACATTTAGAGACAATGGACACACACCCAATATCCGAGTATACTACGATTAATCTGTCTCACAGAAAAAACCCAGTTCCTCGACCGAGAATCGACACCTGTGTGTCGAGAGCAACAGAGCGTAACATAGGTAGAGTAAAGAACTGCCAGATCCAGAAAACGTCATTTCAGTTCGAGTTACCGAAGCCGCGTAAGCAGTTATCTGTTAGAACCTGAAGATGGCAGATGAGATTCTGCCGAAACTCGTTCAGACATCCACGGTCCCCTCGGGCCTATCACCTACGGAGTATACCGGAAAACGAATTTAACATATATATATATATATATATATATATATATATATATATATATATATATATATATATATATATATATATATATATATATATATATATATATATATATATATATATATATATATATATATATATATATATATATATATATATATATATATATATATATATATATATATATATATATATATATATATATATATATATATATATATATATATATATATATATATATATATATATATATATATATATATATATAAGCAATTATCTGGAGATATCGCTGAACACGTAAATAAAAAAGAAGAAAGTGTTTTACACAACAATCCTGGTTTTGTCACAGTTCATCGAATAGTAGACATATTACAGGACAAAGAAGTGAATTTTTAGGACTTCAAATAAATGTGGTGTCTTTACGAATATTCCTCTATTTTAAATATGCACCAAACATCTGTTGAAATAAAACGGGCGACGGTTTTTAACAGCAGAACATATGGAGTGACTTTTAATAATATACCTCGTTCGTAAGGAATAATGTACATCATAGTGTACAGGGCAGCGATAAAAAAATTGTTGGTGTAAACTGCTAGTTCTAATACACTTTCACTTTACTACTTCCACTAGTCATTTTAGAACCACTACTCTACAAGGGAGACCACTGAAAGATATTAAGATTGCAGTAATAGTTTTTTAAAGTATTTGGTTTTAATTGGTATATAAATTAATAACAAATATTCCCTTGCGCTGACCCTGTTTTTGACGTCATGACTTGCCGATATCTAAACTCTAATTAATTATAATAGCCTACAACATAAAAATATGTATATATACGTAGTATACGAATATTTGTGCATGTACATACATAGAATAGATAAATTATTTACGTATTTGTATGACGTCCTTACCAGTAAAACAAAATCATAAAAGCAATTTATATTTACAGAAACATGCTCATTTGAGCGCATTTTAAAGATTCCTATAATTGATATTGTCTACTACTTAGACATTTATAGACATTTCACGAATCCTTATTTTGCATGTCATGATTCGTTAAAAATAATGATTGCAGTGTTATATTCGCATGAATTGACCGATTTTGCTGTTTTTGAAGAAATGCAATTATTGCCTGTCAATTAAATTTATATTTTCCGCTTCATGCACCAAAAGTTGATTTCTATATAGCAACGAAAGCAAAAGTTTTGTATTTTTACTTTTTCGGTTATGTACCGAGAGCAAACATATTAATATAAGTAACAACTTTGGCATTACATGTTACTGTAAATTATAAATTAACACTTCTATGGTCCGTTTTTCCTGCAGAGGCAAATCCAAGCCCGGGAAATGTTAAATACCTTATTCCGATTGGTTGCTCTTTGGCCTTGTTTACACGATACAATTTTAAGAGTGATGCAAGAAATAATTTGCAATACACATTTATTTAAGCTGTACAGGGTTATCCAACGAAAAGGCCTAAACCTATATTTTGTTTATTTTTTGTTTTAAATAAAAGTTGTAGTGAGTCAAATGAACTATTTTAGAATCCCTGCAAAGAATATACAGGTGATTCCATAGAAGCGTGACAAACAAAACTTATATTTTTTTAAACGGAACGCCCTATATTTTTTCACATTTTTGAAACATGTTTTTTTGTGATTTCAAATATATAGATATGTTGTATCTTTTACAGTTTTGTATTTATTTATTTTATACTACCAGCATCTGCATGGTTATCAAGTTCGCCATAGATGAAAAATAATTAACTTGATACGTATGCCTTATATATAATATAATAAATTCAAAAAGCATGTGATGCATCATCTGAAAGCTTTTTTTAAGCGCAATCTGAAAAACGAAAAATTCGATAAGGCTGCCATAAGGAAAAAAAAAAGTTACCTTGGATATCTCGAAAATAAAAGAATATCGAATATCGTTTCTACACCAAAATATTAGTCTCCAAAAAATGTCCTCATAATGTAAAAGTCTAAAACCGGTCTGGTCAAGAATTACTTGGCTACAGCCAAAAAGATAAATCACACAATTTTGGTTTTTTTTTTTTTTTTTTTGGAAAATCTCAAAAAGGGTTTTAGTTAGCCGTGATTTCTTAACGGATTTGGAACATCAAATTTGCTAACATTTATTCTATTTAACCGACCTTATAGCTCTTACCGTTTTCAAGATCCGAATGGTGAGCATCGAATTTGAGACACACAGTATAACATCAGTTTTGTGTGATTTCTGAAGGGCATTTTAATTTTACGTCTTCCGTTATTGTTAAGTGATGGTATTTTTGGTGTACTACTTGGACATGTGCAAATATACTTATATTAGTTATATCACTAGACACAGAACTGAACATACCAATAATATAAAATTAGGTAAATTTGAGATCCCTATTAAAAATGACGTAAAATACTTGGGTATCATTTTAGATAAGAAACTGACTTTGAAACCTTTTATCGAGAACATCATAAATAAGTGTGAGAAAGGACTTAATTTTCTCAAAACTACTACAAAAACATGGTGGGGATCCGATCAAAGAATTTCTCTTTTATTTTATAGATCTTATATTCGTTCCATTATAGATTACGGTTCAATATTCTATGGTTCTGCCTCCAACACTAACCTAAAACGTATTGACATAGTTCAGAATAAAGCCCTTCGAATTTGTTTAGGTGCTATGTCATCTACCCCCATTGAACCATTACGTGTAGAAGCATTGAAATCATCGTTGCAGCTAAGAAGAGAAATCTCTCTAAGAAATTTATTTTAAAATGCAAAAGCAAAAATTCGGACGTTTTAGATAAAATTTGTAAAATAAGTATTCACGACCTAGTCAATAAATTCTGGCAAATAAGAAATTCTCCACCTCTATGTACTGCCTTCCGTCAAATTTCCGATCCTTTTAAAATTATCGAGCCATTATATCCACCCACACCAGAATATGATTTCTTTGATTTGAGTTCTGAATTCCCAAACACAGTGAGAATCAGGTAGAAACCCACAGCATTTTTCTTCAAAATTTGGATCGGTGGTCACAGTGTACACAAATATATACAGATGCGTCAAAATCAATTCATGGAACTGGTTCAGCTTATATAATTCCTCAATATAATATTTCCACAAAACTCAAATTAAATAATGAATCTTCATTTTTTTCAGCAGAAGCTTGTGCTATTTACAAAGCAATGGAATATATAGTCTCCGCAAATCTTGGTAAATTCTATATTATCATCTTAGATTCTAAGTCCGTTTTGACCTCTCTCAATAACAGTCATCCCCCAAACATTCCATCCAATCCTTTTATTGTAAAAATTAAAACATTGATTAACCAATGTCAATTAAATGGTGGCCATGTTACTTTTATGTGGGTTAAAGCTCACAGCGGTATTCACTTTAATGAAAAGGTGGACTTAATCGCTAAGGAAAGTATTACATCTGGAATAAACACCCCAAACCAGTTAAGTTACGATGATTGTGTAAATATCTACAAACGTGAAGCCAAAAGAAAGTGGTCCAACTTGTGACAAGAATTCGTTTTTACGAACCCCACGAGGTATTGTAAAATAAGTCCCGAAATCCCTAGCGAATTTTGGCATGATAACTTCAAATTGCCTAGGAAATATATAACTATCATCAGCAGGATAAAATTTGGACACGGCAGTTATCCTACACACCTTTATAAACTGGGATTTGTCACATCGAATTTATGTGACACATGTAATACTGAGGGTGACTTAGACCATATTTTCTTTAACTGTAGTAAACACATAAACGAAAGTAATGAACTATACAATAAATTACTAGAAATAAATATTCCAACACCATTCAACTTACTGACCTTGATGCATCTTAACAAAATCGAAATTTTTAACTGTTTAATATTATTTATCCAAAGAAGCGGCGTTAGAATTTAGGTGTAGATTTGCTCCTTTGTGTTACCTTTGTTTATTTTCCTAATCTACCCATGGCCGCACCTGTGACGTCTTTTTTAAAAAACAAAATGCCTTGATAGGCCCCTAGGCGAGAAGAGAGTGTCCCTGTATCTTCCCAGTGTATTTTTTCATGTTAGCATTAGTTTACCTTTTAGTTAATATAAGTGCATCTGGCTGTATGGACTAAGTCCTAATGCCAAAAAACAAAAAAAAATAGTTATATTTTAAACTAATATTTTTAGTGGTAATAAAAAAACTTTTTGACGTAATAAACTATTACAGACGTAATCTGTTTTTTTGACACCTGCTTCCGAAAGTGACATTTTCTGTTGTTTGTAAGTGTATTTTCTACTAGCGAAAATAAACGTTTGTCTCCCTTCAGTCGGTTTCCAATAGCAACGGGAGACAATATACATTTACTCCCGTTGCTATTAGAGACGGAAGCCAATATTACCATGAAACCAAATAAAATATTATAATCAATTTTTTATTTATCATTATGAACATTAATGGTACAATTTGTTAGATTATTAAAACTAATGGCAATAGAAGATTTTGATGAACAGCTTAATGTTGTTGTGTTAATATCAATGTCCTGATTTTCGCTCGTTATTGTTGATAGTGATTCACAACCCTCAATAATAATTTGCTTGTCTTTATTTATATTTTCGCAAGTTGATACTGACTGATTTTTTACCTCCAGTAATCTGTTGAGCCACATTACACTTTTTTGAGATAGAATCTTCTAAATATCCTTCAGCAACTGCTGAGGACCTCGATCCCCCATGCCTCTTCAAACTTATAATATCCCCGCCAGCTTCTACCAGAAGCGATGCGGATGTTCTTCTGAAATTGTGTTTAGTATAACTAGAAGGTTCCGACAATTTAAGATACTCGGCAACTTTACGGGGTATTTGGGAAAATGTATTTTTTCCAATTGTGCACATTCCTTTAATATAATTTACGAAAAATCTGGAATGTGTTGTTTTTGCAGATATTAATGCAAAATACTTCCTATATATGTCAATAACGTTATTTCCATTAATCTTATCATTAGTTACAATAAAAGTACGTGCAATGTGCGTTTTTGTGTCTGGAATCGTAATAATTAAAATGTCGTTTTTATCTTGAATATTTTTGAGACGTAAATAGGTTAATTCGTCACACCGACAAGCCCCACAAATTGCCATAACTACAGCAACCTTAAATAAAACAAGATGTGTGAGAAAAACTACTAATAAGTTAAAGAACAATTAAGTTTACCTTCATGAACAAATATATTTCGTCAGGGGCTTCTGAAATAAATTTATTTATATCTTCCCTACTGAAAGTTTTTGCTTTCCTCGGTTTATATCCAACAGCTTGCCTTTTTAAAAAGATTTATCAGTTTCTGTTTCTTTTTCTCGATATCTTCTCTTAAGAGAAACGTAGTTCTTAACATCGAATACTTTGCCCAACGGGTCGACGAATTGTATTTTTTACTGGCAAATGAAAGATAAGCCAAAATGACATCATCATTTATTTTTTTGACGTTGCTGGTTGTCATCCATTTTTTGAACGTATTATATTCGTTTTCATATTTTAATTTGGATTTTGCTGGAAGAAGATTTAGTGTGGCAATTCTTGCTTCTTCTACAATAGCTTCAGGAATTTCACAATCATAAATAATCCAAACTCATTTTCTTTTTCTTAATGCACTAACTCGGGTTGCAATAATAATTGTGCAGTAAACAATTGTGTTTGACTGTTAATTGCTACCATAGAAACTGGAAACATTTACTAGCCTGCTATGGTTTTTATATTTAAATATTTTTGATTTCAGCAAAATATAAGAAATAAAGCTTTATCATAAATAATATGTGTGAACGAGTATGTGAAGGTGTCAAAAAAATCACATGTTCAACTCTGGAGTAAAGTATCATTTCCTCCCTTGGATGATTGCAACTTTCATCCGCGGGAGGAAATGATACACTTTTCTCCCTAGGTAAACAAATAGCTATTATGTCCTCAACCTTACACAGAACTTTGTAAATAATCTAAAATATTCTGTATACAACTTACCAGAGTATGAAAGCTTGTCTAGATAGTTACTGCTACTTATAATAATAAGATAAAGAGGGCGTGTATCAAAATTAAAAATTGTTTATGACATTTTTATTGTATCAGACAACTTTGTATATATATTTGTATTATTAACAAAAAGCTCTCATTTCAGGAAAATAATAGTTAAACACTTTGATGGTGTAGTGCACATATGTGGTAAATGCATTTTTTTTTGCAAAAAAAAAACAACAAGCGTTTGCACTTGTTTAGTGTATTTAACTCAATTTTGCCCAAATATGCACTTGCCATCGACTAAAATATCAAAATAGTCCTAACAAGACTACATAAACGTTAGTCGTGATCATTTCATTAACTTATTAAAAAAAATTTATTGTAATATTTTTTTGCAACAGTTAATAGATAATGTTCCCGTCAGATGTATTATCTCTACTTACAAAAAAAGATACTGCTAAAGCTAGATGTCCTGCTTATTGTATGATTGAATTTCACTAAGGTTGTTTACTCCTGATAGATACCTAATAAAGAGTTAATAAGGATGATATTTAAAATGCTATTAAAATACATAATTTATTTAAATATGTTTCAAACATTGTAATTAAAAACAATATTTTTACAGATGTTTACAGTTATATATAAAAAACGTCTTTTATATATTTTTTTTGTTAATTAGCTCATTGCTTTTTTGAAATTTGGCTCTGAATATTTTAAAAGTCTAATTTTTTTATTTTAATATCTATAAAAATCTAGTTTTAGAATAGACATTAAATTAGACAGATATGGTGTTCATTCTCTGGAAACTAGGCGTTTTATGATATCTATAAAATTTGTTTACAATCTTATACACAATAATATTGATTCACCTTCATTACTTAATATGCTTAATTTTTACGTTCCAAGAATAGAATCGCGCTCGACTTTGGTTTTTTATCCTAATCCAATTCGTACTAATATAATGTGTAAATCACCAATACATGTTATGTGTACTAATGTTAACAAGATTTCATCTTGTGATATTTATGTGGATAATATCAAACATATTATTAATTGCGCTGATTCTATGTTATGAAATTATGATTGTGTTAGATTATTAAAATGAATTTTTTAGTGCACTTTACATTTATAGATATATGTATGTATATGGGTGTGTTTATGTTCATGTGTGTGTATATGGTTAGCCTGTTTATAGTCATGCGTTTATTTCTTATGTCAATACATAGTGTTTTAAGCAGGTACTAATTATATACGTATATATGTTCATATTTATCTAGGTATATTGTGTTTTCCTAATTTAGAATATTTCTTAGATATGAGTAATTGTATTCTGTTTTTCTTATTGCACTTTTTTCTGTTAATTTTATCATTTGTATTTATTTTAAAAAAGTATTTCCTGTAATTGGGTTCTTTGTTACCTGTTGGAAATGAAATAAATAAATAAATAAATAAAAAAATAGGCGCCTCTTTTTACAACTATAGACATCTAGCGAATTAATATAAAACGTGTTGCAAATATCTACTTTATATGCTGCTGTTTTTCCTTAAATCTAGCTATGTGAAATTGGGATTGCCTCTGCAGGAAAAACGGACAATAGTATTACTATTAATAAATATAAATATATGTCTGGGCTATCTGGTAGTAGTAGTAGTAGTAGCTACTTATTTTACTAGGCAAGTAGGCCACAATGGGCCCTTTTACCTAGGGACCTACAGTTTAGCGTGGACTCCGAACCACGGTCTTCGACTGTCAACTAACCCACCGTCTGGGCCTGCCCGCCTGCACCGCTAGCAGAGTGGCAAACCTCCTGGGTAGGTCTCTTCGACCCTCCACCCGGGCTTGCCTCTCCGCCTGCATCAGGCTAGCGGCCTTCCCGGGATTGTCTGTTGACAGCCTACCGACTGTTAGATGAGCTATCGTTCATCCATCCAATTGCCGGACTCGATCAGTGCTGCTTAACTTCACTGATCGAATATCGGAAATTAAACGGATGTCCATACCTCATCCCCTTGGGCTATCTGGTAAGTTTGGTTTATAAATTGTTGCTGGATAATTGAGAGCAAATTTTAATGAAACCAGAGTTATTTAAGCCTACATATTGCTTGAGTTTCTAAAATCTGAAATGTTCGTTATAATAGTGAAATGTACAACCACTTTATTATTTCCAATTAATCACTGAAATATTTCCTCATCAACATTGTGTTAAAATAATGTTCCAAGTAATACGCTTCATTAGTTTAGGCATTAAGTGAAAACTTGTATCTGTGAGATGTCAGAACTGTTACTCTTTATTGCTATTCGGCTTATCTTCAATGTTACCTACAAATTTAATTTTTGTGAAATTAATGTAAGTAGAATAATTATATCTGGTAGTATGATTTGACAACATATATTTGTAAATAGTAATACCTAAATACAAAATACCAAGTCATAATCCTCTCGCTTTATTTATTTGTAAATTAAATAGCGACACACACTTCTTGATGATTTATAAAATTAGTATCATACAAAGAGAAGTGATTAAGCTTTAACTGCGATTGCCCACTGGTGAAAGATTTTTACCAAATAAATGGGAATCCTTGAGGCCGTCACGTGTATACCATTCGCAGACTGGTTTCTGGTAATTGCCTTCGTCAGTGCGAAGTTGGTACACACAACGCGCAACGTTAACAAGGAGGATCTTAGAATCATCAAGATAGATCTATTGATAGTAAAATATTAACGAGTTAATGGTAACTCAATTTACCAATTTACCAATTTTAATCCTTTATTAACCTATTATTGTACAAATCTAATTAGAGGCTAAGTATTTTATTTGTCCTACAAAACAAAATATATAACATATACATATATACACGGGGGAATCTACTGGCTTTATGTTGTAAGCCGCTCTCTCCCTGGCGATGGCTAATGTAATCCGCCAGGGCAGCCAAAACCCTGCATGACAGGTGGCGGACCTGGTAGCCGATGTTGTGGCCCTCTGCAGCATAGTTGGAGCCTCTTTTTTGTTATATTGAGAGGTGGCACTTTCCTGAGAGACATACAGTGCGTTTAGGTACAATACAATAGCAATTTATAAATAATTAATATACAATACAGATTTTAGTAAAGGAGTATAGTACAAGAGACAGGAAAAACTGCGAAAAAACCTGCTTTAGAAACATTCAAATTTAACATATGTGTGAAGAGTGGTTGAGAGGAAGTGTGTCTGCTCAGGCCGGGAGGGTGGAGGGAGGGAAGGATGATTCTAAGGGTGTAGAATAGTTTATAATTTTTTGGAGATATTAACATTGTTAAAATGTCCGATACGGCTCTGAGGCAAGTAGTTAGTATAGAATTTGAAAATTAGGCAGTACATGCTAAGGCTGGAAATTTTCCAGATTTTAGTATTCGAATATTTGTTCGAAAAAATATTCGATTGTTCGAACTATTCGGATATTCGAATATTCGGATTATTCGAATTATTCAAATAGATATTCGAATTATTCGGATATTCGAATATACGGATATTCGAATTATTCGAATATTTGGATATTCGAATAATTCGAATTATTCGAATACCTATTCGAATACCTATTCGAATAATTCGAATATTCGAATACTCGAATAATCCGAATTATTCAAATAGGTATCAGAATAATCCGGATCCTCGAATATTCATTATTAATAGGTCTAGCACTGAATACTAGTGAATAGTGAATACTCTATTTGAGTATTTGGATGGATAGACCACAATAATAGTCGTGACGTAATCCACTAAGCAGGCAATTTGATTTGCTTTCCATACCCACAATAGGGTATGTCTTCTGTACATCTGCTTTAAAGGTCAGAATTATTTAGTTAGTATTTTATTTTAGGATTGAGGCGCTATTATTGTTCACATTTAACTATTGAAGTTTAAATAAAACAAAAAACAGAGCTAGTTTATTATACTTCTGTGTCATAACTATTTTTCCTTTTCGAAAAAAAAAGTGCTCTAAAATTAGAATGTTTTTAAAAAAAGACGTAGATTGTGGAAGGTAAAACAAATACATGAAAAGTCAATAGTTAAATATTTACAGGTTTTCTAAAGTTTAAAATTTAATTTTAACCCCTGCCTTAGTACAGTAAGAATAAGGTCGAGGCGAGAAAGAGATGGAATAGTTTGACTGGGAGTAAAACGTGCCACTAATGTGGTCTATTTATATATTTGGATTTTAGAATAGGTACCTACCTATACCTACTATCTACCTACTTTGGTTGGATGCATACTGTATACCTATTCGTACATAATTTAATAATATATTTTAATATTAAAATTTACTCAAATGTAATAGGAATACTCGAATATATTCGAGTATTCGAATATTCGAGTATTCTAGTATTCGAATATATTTGAGTATTCGAATATATTCGAGTATTCGAATATTCGAATATATTCGAGTATTCGAATATTTCGAATATTCGAATAATTTCCCATTAGAATAATTCGTATTCGAATACTCGAATATTCGAATACTCGAATTATTCGTATTCGATTCCCAGCCTTAGTACATGTGCTGTGAAGTTTTACAAAGCTATTATAGCTTGCATCGGTTCCGTAACGGCCTTTAGTATTTTGTTTTACTCTTGAATAGAGAGTATTGTCTCTTTTAGATTAATTGTTTTATTAAGTTCTTTTAATTCTTTGCTTAGTGTAGTGAAATCAGAGAGGGCCGGGTCGGTGTTGAGTGATCGTCTTTCTATGTTCCTATTTTCACTTCTAGGTTCCTATTGTTGTTTTTGTTCTTCATTATTCTTTTTACGTTGTTCCCATATGTTATTTTGTGGAACGGGGGGTTATGATGTATCTTGTTTCTTGTTTTGAATTTCAGTTGTCCGTATTTTGTTTAATTATATCTACTCGGAATGTGTATACAGGGCATTCTACATTACTTGCAGTGTGCTCTCCTTGGCAATTTTCACATGTTGGTGGGGAATCGGTTGGTTTATCACAGTCACGGGTCCAGTGCTGGGTACATTTAACACAGCGTGGTAATTTGTGGCAATTTGTGGTGGCATGGCCCCACATTATTTAATATCTGCAACATTTGGTGATCAATCTTTCGTTAGTTCTTCTTTCCCAGGTATTTTAGTAAATAAGACATACTTTATGTCGTTCTGCAATTTCTTTAGTGTGGTGTCCTTATCAGTAATGATCAAGTACAACGGATTGCGCTTCGTTCTTATCTTAAATATATTTTGAATTTGTATATTGTGATTATCGCAAAAATCATTCTTAATTTCTTCGATAGAGGGGTCTCTTCGCAGGCCTCTAAGAACGAATGCATAATTCTTATCACTTTTTTATTATTTATTATGTGTAATATACTATGTCGTTTTCATTAAGTTTGCTTTTATATCTGTTGTACTCAGTCTTATCGTGTATATATAGAAGTGTGCTTTGCACAGAAAACTTTACATGGAATATGATATTTTTGCTTATTTCTTCGATAAATTCTTTATGTCTCTCTGGGACTCCCTTTAGAACCAGCGGCGGGTTTTTGGTTGGTGCCTCGTTAGTGGATTTAGGTTTGTTAAAAGTTCTAGATGTTTTTGTTTGCACTGTCTCGGCAGATTTACTTGTTTTTCGCAATTTAGTGAGTTGCTCGTATTGGATTTCTGCGGTTGTAATGTCTATTTGGGTTTGCATGTCACAATCAGACTTTCCTGGTGGGTAAGTTAATATATCGGGTAGGTGCATTAAATGTTTGGATATTGCCTGTTCTGATGCCCGCTGGATGTCCAGAAGCTCTCACTGTTTTGTGAGAGTTCTGTCATCCGAAAGTGTCACTGTCGGGAATTGGTAACTTGGTCCTGGGGGGCGGGCTTGGTGGTTCACTCATCATCGAGCCAGCCAAACTGGTGGTGGCGTAATCGCTTACGTATTGTGCGTGAAGCACTTCTTCTTTTGTTAGCACTTTCGGTTTTGGGGTTTTATCAATGTTTTATTGTCTTTTGTTCCGCCGGCTTTCAAGGCTACATCATAAAGACGCAGTTTCACATTAGTCCACTTATCCGTGTTTTTCTGTTTAATTCTAATTGATTTAACGTCTACCGACTGTCTCTTTTTTAACCGTTTATCGTCTCTGTCGATTTCACTTGGTTTAGCACTTTTAGAATAAAAGGATTTACTGTCAATATCAGCGGGGAACTTAGGTTTGAACTTAAGATTATAAACGTCTATTTTCGTATTAGGGCACTTTTTTGTGACTCTGGCACTGTTCTCGTTTTCTTCGTCAATTGACATAACGGATTTACGCGTTTTTCTAAATTTCTTACTCACATTTACCACTGTTCGTGGCACATTAGTAGGAATCAGCTCCCATACGTGTTCCACTTTTGGCTTTCGTATGCTATCAATATACTAGTGTCAATCGCAATGCAATTATTGGGCGCCACCATGTTTTAGGTTTAAAATAGAATGTTTTTCTTTAACTTAAAGCAGCTTGCTACCATTATAAGATGGAAAAAATGTGTAGCTATTTAAACAGTCCATGAAAATAATCAACTATAAATAAAGGTAAAATGTCTACAGGACTTTAGTTCAACAGCACGGGGCGAATTTGCAAGTCTTTTAGAAATGTATGTCAACAATTTATTATTCATTCGCGAAACACTTAAGTCAGACACAAGTTAAAGGTAGTGCCTAGGTACCTAGGGGTTCGAAGTTAAAATTTTCCTAAGTTACGTATCTTTTTGGGTCGTAAAGATATCAATAAAAGTAAACATTCTTACTTCTTTTATTGAGTGTATGGCCTGGGCCTAAGAACACTCACAACAGCTCAGCTCCTTCCACAAGGTGGCATCGCCTTGCCAACACTTTTCCACTCACAAAGGTAACAATTCAAAGCAACGTCGCTGATCATTCAAATTCTATCACCAACAACTTTAATCTTACTTTGGCAGTGGCCTACCTCATTCTACCTATCTCCCGCAACAGAATCATACTTTATATTTGTGCTCCCGCTAAACCAAAGACTTGGCTAAACACACCCGAATTCGTTTATCAGCGCGCGCAACCGATCCTCTTTGTAAACAATTGTTTTTTATTTGCATAGTAGCGGCGCACTAAATAGCTACAGTAAGGTTTAGTAAAACTATTTTATTCGAATTTGGAATTTAATTGAAAATTAAAGGTGAGGTATAGTGTGCCAATCTGAGCCTCTTGTCGTAGGCCCTGAATGTCCATGGTGCGACTGGTAATTGACATAGCCTTCAGCCTATCATGTCCCATACATGTTCGATTGGCGAAAGGTATGAGGTGGACTTGCGAGCCGTGAAGGAATGTTCATATCAGTATATTCTAGGAATCTTCTGATTTTAACAACAGAATGGGGTCTGGCGTTATTCTGTTCGAAAATAGTTTTTTCCAATTTCTGAAGAAATGGTAACACAACCAGTTCCAAAACCCTGTGAATGTGCGTTCATGTTTCTTTCTAGGAAGAATAGAGAAGACCTGCTTTCATATGCAACTGCACCCCATACCATAACCCCTCGAGTAAGTATTGTCTCCCTTTTCATACAAAACTAAATGACATTTGTCTAGTGGGATGATTTCCTATTTTGTTTGTAGTCTCACATTTCTTCACGTTGTGGCGCCCACAACGTGAAGAATCATCCCACTAGACACTTTCTTGGCACCAGTCAAGTCTCGGTGTCTCCAGATCAGTGGCAAATTGAGGCGAGGTTGGATCAATCGAAGACCAAAGGAACTTATTCTTTGATAAATGAACCTATTGAATAGTCGTTAACCCGCAGCTAATCATCCACTTGACACAGACCTGATTGTATTGGAACTGTCCTTTTTGGGTCGCAATTTTTAACACGTTGAGACACTTAGTGGTTCTTCGAACAGCCCCAGTAATCTTACAAACGTTGCATATCTTCAGATCTTCAAGAAGATGTCCATTTGTGGCTGAGAACTCTTCTCCACAAGTTACCCATTCTACTCTTGGGATGGAATTCGAGGTGTAAAAGGTGAATGTTCTTTTATCGTAAAGACGTAAGGGGTACAACCATTAAGGTCCTTCTTTGATCCTGAAGGAAAAAATGCACCAAAATTGGTCTCATAACAAACACAATTAAACCAAGTTTGTCTGTATGTATATCTATGTGTTTATTGAATATAAAATTTAATATTAAAATTTTAGAAGTTAGTTAAATTTAAAGAAATTCTTTAAAAATTGGTTAAAAATAAAAAGAAAGTAAAATATTTTAATTATAAAATATATAATAAGAAATTAATAGGAAAAATTATTTTATTTTAAAAAATGTTTTATAAATTTAGAATTTGTAAGAGAGAAGAAAGAATTAGTGGTAAGTAGAAAATGAAAATTTTTATAAAGAGTAAAAAGATGTATAATAATTATTTTTTAAAATAATATTATTATTAAAAATAAATTTTAAAAAAAAATTTAATGTTATAAGAATTATAATTTTATTTAAGATATGATAAGTTACAAAACTTATCTTGAAGACGCCCGAGAAATTCCCCTCGATTCAGAATTGTTGGTTAAAAATGGTGTCCAGAAATTTGGTTCGAGAATATTTATATGGAAAAAATTTGGATTTAAATATTATGGATATGGTTGGATTTTTTCTTGGGATATTTAAAAATTTAAGGATAATTTAAAATAAAAATAAGATTTAAATTAAATATAAAATAATAGTTTTAATATATAAAATTATTTTTTGAAAATAATATTTGAATTTATTAAGTTTGATATTATTTAAATAAAATATTTTTATATTTATTATAGTAATATATTAATTAATTTATTATTATTATATTAAATTTTTTTGTTAATATTTTATTTAATATAATGGAGAGTAATAAATTTATTTGTATTAGTTAAATTAAATTTATTATTTATTATTTATAAATTAGTAAATATAATAGAGAAAAAATGGTAAGTTTGTAATAATAGGTGAATTTAGAATAAGAATATTAAAATTAAAAAAAATCCAGGTCCGTATTTAAAAAAAGAAGTTATAGATGGTTCCAGATAGAAAATATCATTGCAGTTAAAGTTAATTAGAAAGTACAATGAGGGTGTTTTGTTTGTTTTTTCATATTTTTGTAATAACGTAAAAAAAAATTAAAAGCAAATTTCAAAAATTTACTGTTTTCGAAATAATTCAAACACGAAAAATAATTTTTGACATTGGTTAAGACCATTGTGATAGTATCCTAATTACGCAACTTTTTCCCCATTTAACCGAATTCGTATCTCCTACCATTTCCAAGATGCCCATGCTGTGCATTCTTATCTTGGACACAGTGTATAGTATGTGTATATAGATCTATGTACATTTCTAAGTGTTAGTAAATTGTGTTTTATAACAACTTTAGACCAAAAGTTTATTCAAATATTTCTGTAATTGGATCTATATGATCTGTAGATTAGTGCTTAAATAAATAAAAACAACAAAAGTCGTGAATGAAGAGAAACATTTAACAACCCACCATGCCACAGTTAGGTGGCCTTTAATAGGTTTCATCCAGTATTTCATTAACTATATTTTTGTTGTAGTCTGTCATATTTAATATGAAACCATCTATTTTTCATAAAAAATTATGACCAGCTGAAAAACTAATATATAAAATGTCTAGCTTTATTGTTTTCTCAGATATAAGCAACAGTATTATGAAGATAAAAAAATCATCTTTATGTCGATAAAACTCAGTCCGGACTATATCAAATGCTTAAATCTCTAAGAGGGGTTTGTAATCCAGTAAAGTGAGCTTGCTCTACGTCTTTTTAAAAGAAAGGAAAGAAGCTCAAGATACCACAAAACAAACTTTTCCGATTCGTCTTCAACCCTTATTTATTTTTTGTAATAATACAATACAGACAAATATATATCACGTTCTAAATAAATAGTTCATTTATCTCTACCCATAGAAAAAATAATTAATTTTATCAATCAGAAGCCTCAAATTTTGTTTACGCTTTTTATATTGTTGATCAATAACTCAAACAACGGTTCGTATTTTCCATTACTCCACTAAATTTCATTATAAATACAACATTTGCAAAATTACTTATTGTATAGGGTGAGGCAAATTTTATGGGATTACAGAATATCTCAAAAATTACAACAGAAAAAATATGAGGGCACATTCTGGAGCCCATTTTCCAAGACAAATTCAATGATATAAACAGATTTTGATGAAAGTGATTTGCTTTTGAGCTACGAGGGTAAACTGATTTTTTGCCCAAATAAATTACGGCTCGGTGGCGTAGTTGGCTAGAGTGTGCGATGACAATCGTGACTAGAAATCCTTATATTGTAGCTGCGGGTTCGAATCCCGCCCCGGGACTGACAATCTCAGTGATAATGGTTGTATGTCCACGTTTTTCTAAGTGTGACCCCCTTCTAGCTTCGGCTATGTATTCAGGGGCTGTCTAATTTCTGTGGTGGTTATATTTTTTTTATTTGGAAATATATAAAAAAGCTTTCATACAAATTTTATTAATTTTTTCTTTCTGTTTTATTTTGTAAAATAACATTTCTTATACATTCTGAAAGTTTACTAATAATGAACAAGTATGGTCTTAATGAAATATTATATGTGAATATTTGTAAGTAATTCAAATGCACTGTTTATATTGTATTTAATAATTATTTTTCCACAGAATTGCTACTCCTTTTATAAACACGAAATTTTAAACATTTTTTAAAAATCTGTTTGAATTTATATCCTGAGATCCGGCTAAAAGATTTTTCAACATTTTGAAAATATTTTAAAAACTTATGGTAGGTTTACAAAACCAAGACCTTATTATGGTATGTTTAAAAAATAATGAAACTGGTGCTATAAAAATGTATTAACAACTTAACTAGAAATCAACATTGTCCACTCCAAAGTAGTCCACTGCTGATAGCAGTGCTGGATGTGTTCAACTGAAAGTGACTTCAGCTGGCCTGTCACGACCTTTCAAACTGGTGATGAATCGTGGATTTTCGAGTACGATCTCTAAACCAAACGACGCGACGAAAGTCGGAGTGGTACAGGAGCAATCACGGCACCCAAAAAAATCAAGAATGAGCAAATCGAAAATTAAATCCAAGCTAATTTATTTTTTCAACAGTTAAAGTTTCGTTCATATGAAATTCGTGCCTCAAGGATAAACAGCTAATCAAGAGTACTATCGTGAGGTCCTTGAAGGACTCAGAAAAAGGGTTAATCATGTCCGGCCGGAGGTTGCGAACTCTTGGATACCGCATCACAACAACGCTGCTATCTTCTTGACCAAATTTTTTACCAAAAATTTGTAACGGTCCATTTTTGTAAGATAAATAATTTAGACCACACTCCTTCAAAATTAGATAGAATGGTTTGAGTTATAGATTAAAATTCGATTAAAATAATATCATTAAACCCTATTGTACTACCCATGTAGTGCACTACTATGCGAAAAATTGTTTACTAAGAAGATATGAAGTAGCCGAGCTGATGTGATAAGGGGAAAAACTCTGACTGTGCTCTTGGCCCAAGAGCTCCAAGTAAGATTGTTTCAGTATAGTCATGTATAGGCGAAGGTCTGTAAATTTAGCAAAAGAACAAAACGTTTTCTTCGAACCCTAGGTACCTAGGCACCACGAATACTTTGTGATCGAACTCTGGGTGCCTCGCGAGTGAACAATAAATTGTCGACTTGCATTTAGTAAAAACTTGCAAATTCGCCCGGTGCATTTAGACTAACTTCATTTAATGTGCTATATATTTATATGTGGTTCATTAGCATTGACTGTTTAAACATTTTCCATCTTTTAAAGGTAGCCAGTTGTTTATTAGTTAAGGAGAATTAGTATATATTTTAAACTTAAAGATATGATGGCGCCCAATAACAACTAATTAAGTTGAATTTATATTTTCGTATGATTTGAATTGGCAATTTCTATATAGGTCTCTATTGTTTTTTTGATTCATTTAGTCTTAAGTTTATTTGATTTATCTAGTTAACTACTCTACTCCCCCGCCCGGAGAAAAAATCATACATATTGCTATTTTGAATAAATATATTTTGTTATTAGTGTTTTGTTTTATTCACTAAAATTTGATTTAACTGTTTTAATGAACCTCGATATAAGTTGTTCTGCAGCTCACATACTCCGTGTGACTTTTTCCCTTTTCCAAAGCTCAAATTCTACTTCAAATGTCATTTTGGAACTATGGACAACATCCAAAAGGATGTGACAGACCAGCTGAAGGCTTGTTGAAAACTTCTAGCTACCACGATTGGTAGCAACGTCTTCAGCGGTGTGTGGCTTTCCAAAAGAACTATTCTGAAGGTGGTAAACTTGATTTGTAGTTCGGTTGTCGAACAATTTTATACCATCGGTCTCATTATTTTTTAGGCACACCTTTTATGTTAGGTCTCACAATAACTCCACAGATATTCTGGACACACACACACACGCACGCACCCACGCATGCACGCACACACGCACGCGCGCGCCCACACGCACATGCACACGCACGTACACGCACACACACGCGCACGCGCACACGCCCACACCCATACACACATGAATAGGAATGTGAACATTCCTATTCATATGTCTTAACTTAACCATAGTTAAATGTAAAATTGATATGTTTTTAACAGTAAAAATTTTAAATTGGCATTTTAATGTGTGTGTGTTTACTTAGTCACGTATAAGTGAAAGTATTTTAATATTTAAAAGATTTAATGTTAGATAATGACACTGTTTTTTACTATTTAACTATAAGTTAAATGTCTTGGTAAAGGAAATAAAGAATTTCCTAGAGCTCGACAATAACAAAGAGTATTCTTTAAACTTTTTAATTTACTATTGTCTAATACATACAGGGTGGGGCAATAGTGCGTCCGACCTCGATATGTCGTGTTCTATGATAGCTAGGAACTTGATTTAAAAAACATAAATAAACTAGAGAAAAAAGTTGATAATAGGACATTATTTTAGAATATACAGGGTGAGCCAAGACGATTCTGCAGAGTCAACTAACATTTTTTTAAATGTATATCAGAACATTTTTTGAAACCTCTTTGTGGCCTCCTTCCACTCCTGTATTATTATTGACTCTCTCCCAATCTCTTGGATGTAACGATTTTTTTTTGTTGAAATTATCCGATAACACGTGTATATTAAAAAAAACACTACAGTCACGATTATCGATTTTAATAAAAAATATATTAATACCAGTTATGAGACATCTGTGTGACGACACTCAGCCATTTTTAATTCCTAAAATTACACAGGGTGACCAAAAATAATTTTCCAATCTCCAACTATTTGAACTGAATTTTCTCAATTTTTTCAAATGGAGCACCTTGTACATTTTTGGACATTGTGATGTAGAATTAAAAAACAAACATTTTTTTGTACGTACATCCCTATGGCTATTTGTAACCATTTTCGATTTATTCAATAATAACTGCAAAATTCAGCAATAAAAATTAAAAATATGTATATATATTTCTTTGTAATTCAAGAGAAGGTATTATAAAAAGTGTTGCCCATTTTGACTGACACAAATTTTTATGCGTCTTTAGAATGAGTTTTCTAAATTCATAAAATTGCCGGAGTAATATTTCTAAAAGCATTTATTATCCTTTCCTTCAAATTTTGGATTGTTGTTGTTGTGATGTTTTTTGGTGGCCGGCGAGATCCCCAGACCTTACATCTTTGGATTTTTTTTAATGGGCCCATATCAAGGAAAAGGTGTATAAGACACAACCACATAACATAGGAGACCTTAGAAATAGAATTACGCAAGTGATAAACTCTATTATTCAAATTCAGATGGAAAACGTTCTTCGGGAATTTAAAGAAAGGATTCATTCTTGCCGAGAAGTCAACGGTGTACATCTTGAACATTTAAATTATGATTATAATAAAGAATATACCTACCTATTACTTTTAGTGTTTCACTTTTGATACTTATTTTATTTTTCTGCTTTGAGCAGATTTGTGACATATAGTGCAGGTGAACGAACATTCAGTCGCAGATATCTCATAAACTATTAGGTTTAGACAGGGGACAAAAAATATCCAGAAAGGCTAGTAGAATGTAAATTTAAGGTTCAATACAGTGTGTTCTATTAAAAATATCAAAAAAATTGGAGCCTGAAAATCACTTTTCGTAGTACTTCCGGTTCAGTCTGAAATGAAATTTTTTATGACTTTAGCAAATTTTACTCACCAAAAAAACTTAAATAACTGTAACAGATTTGTTCCTATATTCATTTGTTTCATGTGAAAATGAAATAATTTATGATTGATATAACATATTCAACCGCCATTTTATCGAAAACTGTCAAAGATAGATATAGGGTTTGCTACATGTTTTGGACCTACAATTTCCTGGGCAATCTAAATTTCAAATAATATACAGGGTGTTCCATTAAAAATAACAAATATTATACTGTTTCCGGTTAAACCGGAAACGAAAATCAGATCTTGAAGTAATCAAACTGTGCACTGTATTCAACCATACAACATCCCAAAATTTGAAATCTATATCTTTTTTTACAAGGAAGTTGTAGGCTGGCTAGTAATAGTAATATCGTAGGCACCCGGTATACACTGTGTCCAAGATTGCACAGCATGGGCATCTTGGAAATGGTAGGAGATACGAATTCGGTTAAATGGGGAAAAAATTGCGTAATTAGGATACTATCACAATGGTCTTAAACAATGTCAAAAATTGTTTTTCGTTTCTGATTTATTTCGAAAAAAAGTAAATTTTTGAAATTCGCTTTTAATTTTTTTTCCACGTTATTATCAAACATATGAAAAAACAAACAAAACATCCTCATTGTACTTTCTAATAAACTTTAACGTGACAATGATATTTTCGCTCTCCGACGTTTCGTGATCGTGGAACCATCATCAACTTCTTTTTTTTAAATACGGACCTGGATTTTTTTTTACGGATTTTGAATGCATTCTTCATTCTAAATTCACCTATGTATTACACATAGAGCTTACAACATGTTTTTCTCTAGTTATAGTCGTTACTAGGATTTATGAAATGAATAAATAATAAATTTAATTTGAGGACTAGATACAAATACAATTAATCAGGTACTCGTCCATCTAGTATGTTAAATAATAATCAGTTAACAAAACAAATGGTTTAATACTGAATAATAATTAATTAATTACATATGTATTAACCTCAGTAACTGCACAGATATAAACAATCGATTTTATTAAAACCATGTCAAACTTCTAATAAATGTTCAAAATGGGAACCGTTATTTTCCAAACAAAGATAGCATATTCGTATAGTAGAGTCTAAAATTCTAGTTAGTATTTCTGGAGTAATGCTGTTAAATGCGTCGGTAACAGATGCCTCTAATTCTTGTTCATTTTCAAAATTATGCCTGTATACGAAGTTTTTGATATATCCTCACAGAAAAAAATCCAACGGTGTCATATCTGGCGATCGTGCTGGCCAGGATACTGTTGAATGAGTGCCAATCCATTTTTCTGGGAACCGATTGGATAAATATTCTTGAACAGCCCTAGAATTATGTGCTGGAGCACCATCTTGTTGGAACCAACAATTCTGGCGAGAGGTAAGTTGTCTAGGGCGTCTTCAAGATAAGTGTCAAGTAAGTTCTGATAACGTTGGGCAGTCAATGAGTTATGGTAAATAAAAGGGCCTATAATTCTTGTACCAAAAATGGCAACCCACATATTAAAACCAAAGCGGTGTTGGTGTTTGGCTGGTTTGAACAAGTATTGATTTTATCGGGACCAATAATGTGTATTTTTTCGATTAAAAATGCCATTATTAGTTACCATACTTTAGTCTGACCAAATTACTTTATGTGGAAAATTTTCATCATCCTGGAATTTCCTAGTATACCACTCACAGAATGTCCTGCGTCTTTCTTCGTCGCCTGGCCTAAGCCCTTGAAAAATTCTAAATTTATAAGGATGAAACAGATGTTTTCATAAAATAAAACTGGACGTGGATTTTGATATCCCAGTAGCTCGTTGAATTTCTCTAGTTGATACACGTGGATTTACAGTAACTGTCAACAATACACTGTTTACTTTCTCTTCGTTACATGGTTTTTGTCGAGACAGAATGCGTTTTCGGAAAGAACTGTGTTCTTTAAGATTTGACACTAACCTTCTAAAAATTGTTTTATCAGGCTGCCTTCTTTCTGGGTACCTATCGAGATACAAATTCTCAGTATCAACACAATTTCGGTGGCACAAAATGTAACATGTTACCATATCAAATTTTTCTTCATTCGAAAACAAATCCATTAGTATAAATATGTATAACACGATGAAACAACTATTTATGAATATGACAGATCGTTAAACTCAAACAATCATTGTTTTTACCAGCCTACTTATCACTAAAAAAAGGTAACTCAACGTGTAGCACATTGAGCATATTTTTTTGCTTGACTTTTATCAGTTTAAATGAAATAATCTTTAATCGAAGTCGTGGTATTACTTTTGAATTTAGAGTGTTCACATTTATGAGAAATGTAGATTGATAAAATCAGTATTTAAAAATAAACGATTTTAAAATTTATTTCTTGCCTTATTTTCCGTTACTGAAGGCTGAAATAATTAATACATTTTATTTGCAACTTTCAAAGTAAAGGCCGTACTACATAAATCCTAGTAACAACTATAACTAGAGAAAAACATGTTGTAAGCTCTATGTGTAATACATAGGTGAATGTAGAATGAAGAATGCATTCAAAATCCGTAAAAAAAAATCCAGGTCCGTATTTCAAAAAAAGAGGTTGATGATGGTTCCACGATCACGAAACGTCGGAGGACGAAAATATCATTGTCACGTTAAAGTTTATTAGAAAGTACAATGAGGATGTTTTGTTTGTTTTTTCATATTTTTGATAATAACGTGGAAAAAAAATTAAAAGCGAATTTCAAAAATTTACTTTTTTTCGAAATAAATCAAAAACGAAAAATAATTTTTGACATTAGTTAAGACCATTGTGATAGTATCCTAATTACGCAACATTTTCCCCATTTAACCGAATTCGTATGTCCTACCATTTCCAAGATGCCCATGCTGTGCATTCTTATCTTGGACACAGTGTATATATACATATACAATAATATATATATATATATATATATATATATATATATATATATATATATATATATATATATATATATATATATATATATATATATATATATATATATATATATATATATATATATACATATATATATATATATATATATATATATATATATATATATATATATATATATATATATATATATATATATATATATATATATATATATATATATATATATATATATATATATATATATATATATATATATACATATATATATATATATATATATATATATATATATATATATATATAATTACGGAAAGAGAGTTTAATTGCCGGAAATAAAAAATCTAGATTGCTTTCGTCGTTCTTTCAGTAACGCCTGAGCAGACTAATAGTTTGAATTAAGCAACGGCCTTACTAGAGATTTACGAGCCGCTAGCTAATGGTCTAACATAATGTCTGCTATATTCGCATTAATGTGTTTTTTCTTGTTACAGATCGAGCAGAAGGCGTGACTGAGCACAATAGTCCGTACTGGGATCTGCCGCCATATTTTGATAATTCATCTCGCAGAGAATATATCACTACTGTGGGCCAAACTGCTCATTTACATTGCAGAGTCAGGAACTTAGGAGATAGAGCTGTAAGTTTAATTTCGATTTCAAACTTTCGTTATTGTCAAAAGTGAGAAAATGAAACATTAGTTTTAGAAAAGTTGAGCTGCGGTGATAGAAATTTCTTTGATATCGACAAATCCTCATTATTGCGTTTTATTTATTCAGCTCGGTTTATCTTTTGACAGGCACATATACTCATTAAAATTAAACAGACAACCAACCAAAGAAACTTAAAATATTTAAAGGGAACATATTAAAATATTTGCACACAGCATGTAATATTCAGTGTTAATTGGGTTTTACAAGCACTTGTATGTAAAGTATAAACTTAATTTAACAGCATTAACAATCCATGGCATGAATCAAGTTAGACTTAATTTTTTTTTTTTTTAATTTTCTGTATTTCACAAACGTGGAATTACATTTTGCAGCAGTTATTTAAATTCTCCGAAGACGGTAAAAGTGATTTTGCTGAAACAGTTAAAAGTTAAAATCCAAAAGACAAAATTGAAACATACGAAAAGTCGGGGATTTACGAAATTAGCTGTAAAGACTGTAATGGTATGTTGTACAAACTAGGCAATCAATTCAAACTAGATTCAAGGAACATATAGCTCATCTCAAATATGGTAGAACAGATAAGTCTAGTGTTGCCCAACATGCGTTTGAGAAGAACCATAAAATAGATAGTAGCAATTTAAGATTAATTAGGAATGTAACAAATACTCGACAACTAGATGAATTTAAAAGATTGGAAATCACATACATTGTTAACATAAGATGCCAAAGTGGTTGGCGAAACGTGCGTAGAGTGCAGTATATGGTATTTTGGTGTTTTGTGGAAAAGTATGTCAGTGTTCGTTAAAATTCTCTAAGTCATGAGTAAAATACCACGTATATCAACATCTGAGAATTCAGATACCAGTGACAAATTCTGGAGTAGTAAGAAAAGGCCAATTCATTAGGTGTTTCTTTTACAGAATTACTCTATATTTATTACTTTAATTAAGAACATGTGCTTGGAGGGACAAAGCCTACGCTGCTCTGGAAACTGAGGACCATACGGGCGTGCCAAAAATCAGCCGAGTGGCTCATAGTAGGCCAAATGCAGAAGGCGATCATTCTAGATTCACTTTGTCTCCGTTAGAATATATGATTATGGAATCTATAACCACTAATCTTGCGAGATTGGAAGTGGCTCTAGTTAATGTGCTGGCACGCCTTCCACGAGGTTGGGAGTGCTTTCAAACAAAAAATCCGGTTATTTTCAACAGGTGAAAATAACCAATTACAAGAAAACATACAAAATTAAATAGATAGGTACAAAAAATAAAGTTTGTTATAACACATGGGTATAGTATATTTATATTAAGAGTTGTTTCTAAGATATAATTCAGTTATACTTTTTAAACTATTGCAATTAATATCATTAGCGCGACCAAAAAGGCAGTGGAAACACTTACTTTACGAGAATGTGACTGAAGAACCAAGAAATGAAGCCTATTAACAAGAGACGGACAACTAATGTTATTGTTTATTAGATTGTACAAAAAATAGCAATACAGTTCCTTCTTTCACTTAGTGAAATCATGTTAAACATTTATAATAAATAACACTTTACTGTCAATACCCTATTGGCGATAAAAACCATTCTTCTTAATAAGCGTAAACTTTAAACACTTTTTTGGCATGAATTAAATTAATTACGAGTCTGTCTACAAGGAGATTACATTATGAACATAGAACTATTCTCACAAACAGTGCCACTGCCAGTGCCGACATTCGAATCTGCAACTACAATAGATAGATTTCTAGTCACGCTTTCCATCGCACGCTCCAGCCGACTATGCCACCGAGCCGATTATTAATTAGATTATATTAATATGTACAGAAAATATAAGTGAAATCAACTAATACTCTTAGAGTCTTAAATTTTGACCAGCAGTATATAGGAACGTTGACGTTATGAAAATTACAAACAGCTGGGGTCTCAAGTTGAAACCCTGTGGAACACTTGGCATTTCAATGTAATTTTGAGACCTATGCCGGTAGTATTCTATGAATTTCACTCTAGAAAACTAGTAGGATGCAAATAGCAAAAAGATAAAAAAGCTTTTAGCTTAGAAAATAACAAAGTTACACAAAGTTAGCCGAATAACAAAGAGTTATGATACACACGTATTATAATTTCATAGAACTGTCACAAATGCGACTAGTCAAATTAAATCTGTAAAATATTTCGTGACAAAACTGCTGTTTTTATAGTGGTCCGTAAAAGTATGGCACTGTTTTATAGGAAACATTTTAGAGCTGTAATTTAAGTTTAAAATGTTACATAAAAATTTCAGAACACATTTAAGCATGCAAATTAGATTATGCAAATTTTGAATAAAATAAAATATTCATTTTTTTTTTAATAAAATGATTAAACTCTCAGACCGTATACAAATTAGACAGGTTAGAATGAATTTAGTTATATATTAAGTAATTGTTGACAGAAAAATCCATATATAAAAGAGATAAGACACTTCCGAGCATTTTCAGTTCATCATAGAAGATTAGAAAGTTTTGTACGGATAATGTTGGAAATGCTTTCTGCAAAAAAAATATTGGAACTTTTATGTAGTTTCTGATAAAAAATGAATAATTGTCTCTATTTTACTTTAATGGCTTTATATTTCGAAAGATACTTCGTGAGCATCGTACCACCATACGCCAAACAATGTAAATATCTCCTATTTTTGTTGGCAGAAATTATCACTTTCATCGATTGTATATGCAGATATATATCATACTAATCAAAAGAATGCAGTATTTATTATACCTTTTAACTTCAGAGAGGTAAATTATGAATGACAACAATCCATTTCTTTCACAAAAGAGGATGAAACCAGGAAGCGC
Source organism: Rhamnusium bicolor (assembly GCA_029963845.1). Classification (NCBI taxonomy): domain Eukaryota; kingdom Metazoa; phylum Arthropoda; class Insecta; order Coleoptera; family Cerambycidae; genus Rhamnusium; species Rhamnusium bicolor. The sequence goes on from JANEYF010001625.1 coordinate 65,603, forward strand.
TTTTATGTAACAACATTTTTATGGCTACGTTTCTATTTAATTAATTAAATTTTTCGATTGGGAATGGGATTGAATCTGGTGACTTCGGTGGGAGTGGAAGAGACAGAATTCCAAGGTTTTGTAGTGTTGGTAATAATAATTCTTGTACGATGAGGACAAGCATTATAATCAAAGGAAAATAAGTTCTCACTGATGGCTCCATGAAATTGAAAAATAGTGTTGCTTATGAAATTATCAACATACGCTTACGCTGTCATCGTTTCTTTCGAAAAGCAAGTCAGATCTTCCATTGAAGTATATATCTCTCCCACACAATGATTGAACCACCTCCATAAGGACAAATTTCATGAAGTCAACTGATGAAGATTTCTGATTATCACTGGCCTAATCCATACCTTAACTCTGCTGCCATCTGAAAATCTACTCACTGGAGTGTCATCAGTGAATAAGACAGACGCCGTTCATTTCGCCAACGTAGATGTTCACGAATCTATTCAAATCTCGTTTGCTTATGATGTACGGTCAGACGTCTTAGATGTTTTCTAGAAATTATACTTCGATCCCTCATATGTTTTTGAATTGTTTCTACCGATACACGTACTCTACTGGCATTGACTAGTGCATCTGCTATTTCCTGAAATAAAACATCTTTCTCTATTGACAGTCAGACAAATGAGCATTTTCAGCTGCCTTGGTTTTTCTTGGACGGCTACTTCTAACCTCAGATGCTGCTGATTCAGTGTTTTAGTACCGAGAACCTAATCGAGAAATGACACTTTGAGATACATTGATTTCCGCAACGAACTCGACTTGATTTTGAACAGTACGAGTCATTTCAACGATTATATTTCTTTCTTCGGGGTTAACTTTCTCCGTGGCCTATTCGTGGGTTTTTTGTCTATTTCTATGGCTTCTCTGGTTATTCTTGACTTAATAATCGATAGTGGCTACTATTCTAGTGTTGTCGTAGTCAATTTTGTGTCTAAAGTCTATTCACATAAGCTTTGCAGCCTTAGCCAGGATAGACAACAAAATGCGTGCTGATGATTGGTGCAGACGGCAGGCAGATATACACAAGTGCAAAGTTCCCATAGCGGTTAATTCAATTTTCATTGTTTATTTTATTTCATAGACATCGGTAGTAGCTGGACGTTTGTAGATTGTGTTTTGATATAAATTGAATTGTGTTTTCGACGACTAATATTAATATGTAAGTATTAAACCTAATGGTAATGACCAATACAGGGTGATTCATAAGTAATAGTACAACACTTAACTGTAGATAGTAGGAGTCAGAATATTAAGATTTAGCCAATAACGTCTTAATGAAATGTTGATAAGTAAAAAAGGTACAGGATGTTAGAGTTAAAATTATTTTTTTTATTTTCCTTTGTAATTTAATCAATTTTTAACATTTTATTATGAAAATTGGTGGGTGGGGGTTATTTGCGGTGGGAAATCATAAAACACCTTCAACTTTGGTCTAGCTCCTAGAGGGCGCTACGTACACTACCTTTAATGTGTTAAAAGGGCCGTAACTTTTTCACCCGTACATTTACTGCAGATTTCGCATAAACCTTTAGGTCCTTTATCATTTCTTAATGAAAAAGGTATACTTGTTTCAAGTCTCTAAGTACAACAGGATTTGAGAAAAGTGCAAATCAAGAGTTGCATGCAAATTCATTATACAATTTGAAAAATTATTTTGGCGGCAAAATTTCACACTCTTTAGTTGGTAAATACTATTTTTTGTGCAGCTAATACCGTTAATGTGGTAATTGGTTGTATAACGTTTAACAATTCTTCAAAATTTCAGACATTAAAACAAAACAAATAATAATGCACTTTTAATGAGTAAGTAAGTAATTTAATTCAAAAATGGTAAACTATGTATAAATCACAACTAATAAGAACTCAAACAATAATAAGAAAAACTTTAAAATGAATACTACAATAAATGTTCAACATGACCACCATTAACTTCAATACATTTTCTTAAACGTTTATTTAGAGATTGTCTAACTTTAAATAACGATTCTCTGTTCTCCCTAATAGATTCCACAGCTTCACAAATTTTTCCCCATAAGTCTTCCCGATTATTTATGTTATTATTGTATACTAAATGCTTACAGTAGCCCCAAAAGTAAAAATCCAAAGGATTTAGGTCAGGACTACGAGGTGGCCAAGGAAATTCACTTCCTCGACCGATCCAATGATGTGGATAGTGCATATTTAGATAATTACGTACTTCTACCGAATAATGTGCTGGGGCCCCATCCTGCATGTACCACATATTGTTTCTTAAATTTAATGGAACATCATATAAGAGTTCAGGAAGAATGTTTTCTAAAAAGTCCAGATAGGATTCACCATTTAAATTTGGTGGAAACTGAATCGGCCCTAGTACGCTCTCCAATGATAGCACACCACACATTTATTCTAAATTCGTGCTGGAAGTGGTTTTCTTTGGATAAACGGGGGATTCTCAAGTTCCCACGAATGACTATTTCTCCAATTAAATACTCCACGCCTGGTAAAAGTGGCCTCATCCGTAAATAATATTCGTTTCATAAACATAGGGTCGTCATTTTGTTTGTTACGTAAAAATAATGAAAACTGCTACCTTTGTGGAAGATCACGAGGTAACAAATTTTGCACTGGAGTAAAGTGATATGGTTTCAGTTTTTCTTTCTTTAACAATCTATGAATTGATGATTGACTTAAACCAGTTGTTGCCGATAACCGCTGCGTACTTACTTGCGGATTTTCTGCCACACGAACTAAAACGTCTTCTTCTTGATCCACAGATATTCTTTGGACAACCAGCAATATCACGTTTTGGGTGAAATGCACCTGTTTCTCCCACACGATCAGAAAGGTTTTTAAATAACCTATGATCAGGCTGCCTTCTGTTTGGATACAGTTCTAAATACCTTCGAGCTGCAGCACGGCCACAAAAATTTACTTGCGCGTATACACAAACCATGTCTCTCATTTCAGAATTCGAAAATAATGTATGGCGAGGCATTTTTTATAAAACAATACTAGAAATAATTAAAATACACAACACTTAACTAAATAAAACTCTACGCAACAACTAATTATTGTTTGAAAGATTGATTGTTTGACAGGTACTTTTTGTTTGTATGCCTACTTGATAAATATGCTTCTTTATTTACTGTGATAATGCTGTGTCACAACGCCTACTTTTAAAAATTATTATTTCAAAAGGCTATTAAAAAATTTGCATGCAACTTTTCTCAAATCCTGTTGTACTTAGAGACTTGAAACAAGTATACCTTTTTTATTAAGAAATGATAAAGGACCTAAAGGTTTATGCGAAATCTGCAGTAAATGTACGGGTGAAAATGTTACGGCCCTTTAAACACATTAAAGGTAGCGTACGTAGCGCCCTCTAGGAGCTAGACTAAAGTTGAAGGTGTTTTATGATTTCCCACCACAAATAACCCCCACCCACCAATTTTCATAATAAAATGTTAAAAATTGATTAAATTACAAAGGAAAATAAAAAAAATAATTTTAACTCTAACACCCTGTATCTTTTTACTTATTAACATTTCATTAAGGCGTTATTGGCTAGATCTTAATATTTTGACTCCTACTATCTACAGTTAAGTGTTGTACTATTACTTATGAATCACCCTGTATATTCCCTAACACCTTACCTAAAAATAATATGTGTTATATTTAAGATGGAAAATTTAGTTTCTGACTAATTGTCGTCCCAGCACGGTGTAGTTAAGTTAAATGATGGACATAACTTAAAAAAGAAGAACACAATGGGAACACCAATGACAGGAAGCCACTCGCACCTTTTTGGCTTCCACTTGGATGGCTCTGTATTAGAGCATTGATAAAGCATCGCACACGCGGCCAAATATAGCAACCTGCGTGGTATTTCCGACCCAGGAGAATATATAAGTACAGAGAATGAAGCTTTGTATCGCGGGATTATATACATTAGAGTACAAAATAATTTGATTTAATGGGTACGCCCGCATAAAGAATGCAAGGTAGAAGAATGCAAAAAATTGCAAATGGCAGAAGAATACAAACTGTGCATTCTTCCACTTTGCATTCCTTATGCGGGCGTACCCGCTAAATCAAGTTATTTTGTACTCTAATGTATATAATCCCGGGATACAGCTTCTTTTCCATACTTATATATTCTCCTGGGTCAGAAATACCACGCAGGTTGCTATAGTTGCCCGCATGTGCGATGCTTGGTCGATGCTCTAATATAGAGCAATCCAAGGGGGAGCCACAAAGATGCGACTGGCTTCCTGTCAGTAGTATTCCCTTTGTGTTCTTCTTTTAAGTTATGTCCATCATTTAACTTAGCTACACCGTACTGAGGACGACCAATTAGTCAGAAACTAAATTTTCCATCTTAAATATAACACATATTATTTTTAGGTAAGGTTAAGGGAATATATTAGTCAGAAACACGTGTCCACGGTTTGCATTCCTTTGTCATTTTCAATTTTTTGCATTCTTCCACCTTGCATTCTTTATGCGGGCGTACCCCAATAAATCAAGTTATTTTGTATATATATATACATAT
>JANEYF010001626.1:0-208058 GCA_029963845.1 Rhamnusium bicolor
TTTAGTAAAATTCACAAATTATTTATTAATGCAAATTTTCAACTCAAAAAATCACTTGAGATACCGTATTACATAATACTGTTGCCAATGTATCACCAAATATTTTCTGATACCCAAAGCGCTCTCTCAACGCAACGATTTGAACCTTCTTCTCCTTCCAGCACCGTTCTACATTATGGTCACTCAAAACTCATTTCTAATAACTTTTTAAATAACCTTATTGGCCAAATCAAATGCGCCCAGTACCTGGACGACTATTAGTTCGTCAGAAGACTTCTAGAGGCCACTGTAAGTCCACTGTCCCCAATTTTTCCAATTATGGTACAACGCATATTCTTGCTGCCTAAATAGCTGACATAAGCAGAAATACTTGTGGTGCGAGAGTTCCACAAAAATGTTTCCCAAACATGATAAGCTTCAGCTAAGGAATGCTGTTATTTCCGTTAGCAAAGACAAAACATTCTCGCTAAAATCATTTGTACAAGGTGGCTCACAAAATAATAAAAATAAAAAAATCCGTTATACAAAAGCAAGGCCTTGCGTGTAGTCTTGCTACACGTAAAATGGCAAAGTAATAGACTTTATTTTAGCATACTTTGCTATACAATCAAAAATACAAGATTTACAACACTAATCAATGTAAAAAGGACAAAGTACTTAACTAAATACACATACATAACTTAATGTTTACAATTTTTACAATTACAATCTAATATGGTCATGGACAGGCACAATGGGTATGAAATCTGTATAATATATTTTATATTGGTCATTTTTCTTTTACATGGACTGTACACTTTGTTTTAAATATATTTGAATTTTGACTATTTTTAACCTCACTTGGTAGATAATTATATAACTTCAATCCCTTGATAAATAATTGGTTTTCACCAAAGTTTGTGTTTGTTCTTTGTATATAAAAATTTTGTTGACCTCTAGTTTCATAATTATGTATGTCACTCACAAAAGTACATGTATCAAAAAGATGTTTAGGTAGCATATTATTCAATAACTTATATATAAACAAAAAAACATTCAGCATAATAGACTGTCTTACAGACAATATATTTGCACAGTCCAACATAGTTTTAACTCTTGTATAAATATAACAATTTAATATGTTTCTTAATGCTTTATTTTGTTTAGTTTGGAGGTCGTGTATTTGAGTATTGTTAAGCATGAATATAATTGTGGAGCAGTATACGAAATGTGGATGTATTATAGTATTATATATTATTCGTCTCGTCCATATGCTCAGAAATTTACTAATCCTAGATAGGTAATTAACTTTTTTGGAAATTTTTTTGTTTATATACTCAGCATGTTTACAAAATGATAGGTTTTGGTCAATGACTACTCCTAGATATTTAAATTCATTAACATTTTCAATTGCATGATTATTAATATTGATATTACAGTTCATCTCGTTATTTAAATTATGTTTAGTGCCTAGTAACATAACTTTGGTTTTTTCTACATTTAAGATTAAATTATTCTCCCCTAGCCATTTAACTATATTTTTTAACTCGGTATTAAGCGTTTTCACAGATTACATCCACATCATTACCAACAATATATAACAAGGTATCATCAGCACACATTTGTATATCACAGTTTGTTACTACATTTACAATATCGTTTATGTACAATATGAACAATACAGGGCCCAAGACCGACCCCTGCGGCACACCATATTCGACATCACGGCTGCTTGATATTGCACTTCCGTATTTCACAACCTGGTATCTTCCCATTAGATATGAGCAAAATCACTCCCACACTGAACCTTTTATTCCCATTTTCTCCAATTTCATCAATAATAAAGATCTGTCTATAGTTTCGAATGCCCTCTTAAAGTCTAAGAATATTGCACCAACATATTGTTTATTATTTGAGGCTTCCTTCCAATTCACTAATACTGACTGTATAGCCGTTTCACAAGAATTTAATTTTCTAAAACCAGCCTGATGTTTTGTTAATATATCGCTATCGGTTATGAACTCTAGTAATTGATCTTTTACAATTAATTCTAATAATTTCTGATATGGTGGCAGCATGTTCATTACATAATATTGTATTGGTCTTCTTTTCCACTGGGACAATTGTTGATTACTTCCAATTTTGTGGCACTGCACCCGTTTTAAGTGAACAATTTATTACATCCATTATTCTATTTCCAATAGACTCAAATGATAATTTTAATATTTTTGTTGTGATTCCGTCTATATCACTGTTCTTATTAGGCATCATATAGACATATTTACGTAATGCGACAATATCTATCTTTTTAAACTGTGTCCATGTTGTTTCTGTTTGTTTAATATTCCCAACTGCAAAGTCATAATTATTGTCTTTTATAATATTTCGAGTTATTTCGTCAATACTGTCAATAAAATAATCGTTGAAGGCTTCGCATATATTTTCTTCACCCCTAATTATATTTTCGCCACATTTAACCTCGTTTTTGCAAGTAGCTATTTTACCACTTGTAAGTTCTTTCAATGTTTTCCACATTCTAATAGCATCACCACTACAATCATCTATTTTCTCTTTGTAATATTTAGTTTTGTGCTGTCGGATCAACGTTGTTACTTCATTTCTTTTTATTCTAAAGTTTTCCCAATCGTTGTTTGCATTTGTAATTGTTGCTCTTTTAAAAAGAATATCTCTTTCAGCTACTTGCTTTTTTATATCTTCACCCCACCAGCCATTGGAAGAGTATTTTGGATTCATTAGTATTTTCTTTTTTGGTGCATGTATATTCAATACTTCTGTTATTTGGTCAGTGAGATTGTTTGATAATATGTATACATCTGTTGTATTTGTGGACCATGGTTTATCTATTAAATCCAGAAAATTCATTTCCTTGAAATTTTTGTAGCATCTCATATTTATATAACTTGGTGCATGTATGTTATCTTTATTGCAGTTTATTGTTATAATTGCATGATCGCTTATTCGCAGAGTTAGGTGTACTTTAAATTTTAGTTTCTTATCATTAGTTACGATAAGATCAATCATTGTATTGCTATACTCAGTGATTCTAGTAAACTGATTCATAATTTGATGTAGGCCTAGTGTATGGATACATTCACTAAGTTTATTTTTATAGTAACTATCTATAGCCATATTTATGTTAAAGTCACCTATTATAATGATAGTGGTACCTCCATAGTCGTAGTTATTTAATATGTTTTTTATCTTGTCTATAAATATAGTGTGATTTGAATTTGGCGAGTGATATACTGTAAGTATCGTTAAACATTGCCCATTTATAGTGACTTTTGTGCCTAATATCCAATAGTTCATATCAGTAGCGTCCTCAATAGTTTTAGTGTATCTAACACCTTCTCTTATGTATATTAGTACACCTCCAGTGTGCCTGCTAGTAGAAAAGCAACATTCATATTTATGTCCTGTAGTTGCTATCTCACTTGGTAATATTTCATTGGTTATATGTGTTTCTGTTAAACATAGAACTGTCGGTTTGGTTGATGCCATTATATGTTCTAACTCATCCTTATGAGATGTCAACCCCTGTATGTTTAGATACATAATTTCATTGTTGTTTGATTGCTATATTTCATAATTTTTTACTTTCTTCCTTATTGATTGACTTATTCTCTCGTAGCACGGACAATTTATACATATTGGTGTGCTTGTAGTGCACTCTTCATTTTCATGATTATTAGCGCATTTAAAACATATCTTTTCATTTTTACATTCTGTCTTTATGTGTCCAAAACAACCACAGTTGAAACAGCGTATAACATTATAATATTCGTAAATTCTGCAGCTTCTAAAGTTTACGTTTAACTTTTCCTTTTCCAGTAGTTTTTTTCATTTCATCAGCTTCAACTTCAAATATGATATTACCGGAATTCTTTTTTACCATATATTTTTTTAGTAGCTTAATTTTATTCTTTATTTCCATTTGCATATTGTTTTATTGTATAACTCCATTTATTATTTCTTCATCCGCCATCTTCACCACTTTTTCCTCAACTACTACAAATATTTTTGGATTTTTCAATTCTGTTGTTCCTATTGTATATTTGTCACCCAGTACGTCTATAGCTTTACTCTTCAGTTTATCTAATGATTGCTTATTTGTACAACTTATTGCCGCACCTCCTTCTCTAATTCCTTTTATTTTTTCTATTCCTACCGCCATTTTTGTGGGATCAATTTTACCTTGAATTTCTCTTATCGTTTCCATACTATTTTGTTTTCCAATAGGTTTAACAATAATTACTGGCTCTTTAATAATATTTGCATAGCTCCTTCCAGTGCTTGTAGTTGCACTCTTATTCACATCTAACTGTATGTTACTATTTTGTTTCAATTGCTCAATGCCTATTCGGCTGCTCCACGGAAAAACACAGTATGTGTGAAATTAGAAAATGTTCAGGAAGAGCAATTTACTTTAGTTAATTAGGAGACGGGCGGACATATCTTACTTAAACCTTTACAGTTAACTAACATAAATCAGTACTTTTTTTGTCACATTATCAAAAATTACTTATTATTCAATATGTACTAATTTAGGCAGTTACTTACTGTGTTTGAAAATGGGTTTCCATAAAATATGTATTATTATTTTTTTTACACGCAGTATCTCAATTAAAAGAATAGTTTCATAAATTATCACTAAAAGCCCGCATACCGAAATCACTTGGTAAATAACAATTAAATTTTGTTTTCATTGTCCTGACTAATTGCTTTTGGATTTAAAGGATTTGGAAAGACCATATTATTAACAAAACTATTGAAAAACACAGAAACTGTGTTTTATGTTGGAATATGTTCTCATTTTCTTTCACAATCCCAATCAAAATCACAGCATCTACACAGTCTTCATAACATACTGTGTTCCTCCTCTGAATAGTTGTTGTATACTGTGTTTTGCATTGTGAAATCTACAAATTTAGTGCAGATACTGTGTTACTGTTTTCTATATTTCCATATCCTTTGCAGATAGAACAACCGCTATTGGATAAAAAGACGCGGCACAGCACAGTATCTTCACGTGTGAAAATCTCGATTTTTAAAAAAATGTTGGTTACTGTGTTTTTCCTTGGAGCAGCCGTATTTTTAATTCATTAATTGTTTCATTTTGTTCTTTTACTAACTTTGTCAATTCTAGTAATGCTAGTTTAATGTCTACATTTTCAATGTGAGCTTTCCTCTATGTACTTCCTCACAATTATTGCAGTAATATTTTAATCTGCATCCCCCTTTAAGCGATACAGACCGTAATTCGGTAGCACTCATTTTGGTGCACGAGTGACATGTTGCTTTTTCACATATTGCACATATTATCAGTTTATCTTCACTTATATTTTTTTACACATAGTATGCATTCCATTATTGTTTTGTTATAAATTTTTTATTCTAAATGTCATAGTACTTCTTAAAATATCACAGATCCGGTCCTGTCTAGGTTATTAGTTTTTGTTATCACTAGAGCTGTCCGATGTGGCTGGAGTACAGCCACGGTCTTGCGACGATGGCGTCACACGTGCCGATTTAGAAGCGATTTACGCTGCAGTCTTATTTGAAAGGTTAATGCGTGAGGTTGTACCTATAAATTATACATAATGTCAAACGCGCCAAAGGGTAAAAAACGACCGTACGCGGACACAGTGAATAAATTAATCGGTGAATTTCCGGATTTATTCTATGACGGATGTAAAATAATTTGTAAAGTTTGTAATCAAGACTTAATGTGCTGGCACAAAACAGATTGTCGTCGTCATCAACACCGTGCAACATCAAAATAAAAAAATGGTATGTCTTTGACAACTCAGTTTATGTTTGATTTATTGTTAATGTTAATAGCCTGTAATATTCCGCTACACATACTGGATAAACAACCATTTCGGAAGTTTTGGAATAAATACAATCTCCAGGTGAACTTACCAAGTCGTACATCGTTACGTAGATATATTCCAGCTGTTCGTGAAGACATTGTAAATAGGATTAAATGTGGATTAATAAATACACAGCTCTGGTTATGTATTGACGAGACGACAGATTGTAAAAAAAATTCTATTTCAAATATTATAGTACGTGTACTGGGCCCTCTTAAACTAACATTTCCACTTTTACTAGCTAGTAAAAGACTAACTGCGTGTACTGGCGAAATAATTACGGGGTGTTGGAGACATTCGAAAAATTTGAACTTTCAACAAGTCAAGTATTGATGTTTGTGAATGATGGTGCTGCGACAATGCGCATGGTAGGCCGTTCTTTTCAAAGAGACAATTGTAGGTTTTTACATGTTACGTGTAAAGTGCATGCGTTACATCTTGTGGCAGAAACGATTCGAAAATGTTTTCCAGAGGTAGATGCATTAATAGCAAGTACAAAAAAAGTTTTTGTCAAATCTCCTAAACAGCTTCGAGCATTTCACAGACAGTGTCCTGGTATCCTTGAACCACCAGAGCCAATTCTTACACGTTGGAGAACGTGGTTGAAAGCGGCTTTTTATTATGCTGAATATTTTCAACAAATAAAAGCTGTGATACTACAGTTCAACCCTAACGAGGCTGCAGCTATTAGGGAAAACCAGCCAAGCTTTCAAGACGTTTCTCTTGAAACAGATTTAAAAACTATTAATAACAATTATAGAGGACTACACGACGCAATAGAAAAATTGCAAAATAGTTCGTTGTCGTTAGTGGAATCGCTGCAAATAGTGGACGACGTAAATACACAGCTACAGGCTATAAATGACGCAAAAAATAATCGCGTTAGTGAAAAATTCGAGAGTGTATTACAGAAAGATCCTGATTTTAGCAAATTAAGACAAATTTGTGATGGTGCATCTACAACTTCGTTAAGTGAGTTCACAGATTGTTTTACTTATGCCTGTATTACATCCGTAGATGTCGAATGGTCATTTTCAAAATGCAAAACATATTTTTTCACCAAAGCGAACATCGCTGACGGAGACAGCTGTAGAAACATACCTGATGCTATTATACTATAGATCTTCCCCACTTTGTGATGACGACAACCAAACTACTTCATAAATCTGCTTAAAAGGGTGTTTTATACAAATTTTTATAAAATGTAACATTATTGTTAAAATTTATTTCCATTTACTGTACTTATTCAAGTATTATGATATGATGTAAACATATGAGTCATATGACGGCTCTGTCGGCCAGGTGACCTCGGACAGCTCTAGTTATCACTGTAGTTTTTATTGTCACAGCATAAAAAGGTGTTTTTAATATATATATTTATTCTTCGTTATTTCAAATTAGTTTAAATTAACTAAGCCTTTATTTCAATGTTATTGTTTGTATTCATGAGCTATGCTCTTTTGTTAACTCACTTGTTTTTGTACCAGATTTTTAAAACACTTTATAACCATCCAAATTGATAGATTTATATGGACTAATATCAAGACACATCTACACAACTTGACAATTTGAACTATATAAGTGCTGTATATTGTGACAAAAAAGGTTTTTTTAACGGATCGGATTGCTTCATTCATACTTAAAGTAAGTTCATATAAAGCATGGATGTAAATATGGGCATGAAAATGGGTATGAAAATTTGTTAAAGCAATTTTATTTTTTTTTCTTAGATTTCCGACAAATTTGCGTCGTAAAATGGTGCAATGAATTAGGTTAAACTTGCAATTTGTGAAGAAGCATAGTGTTTTGTGTTCTAATCATTTTTCTACTAAAGACTTAAAATCTAGTACTATATCAGGCATTTCAAGATCGGAGAAGCTCAAACTATTTTTTAGGTGAGTATAATATTATATTAAGGGATTTAAAAGTAGATAGAGTATGGGGCAAACTTATATGTACAACCTAGTCTGCAACAGTTGCAATTGGGGTTGTTACCCGTAGCTGCAGATTTAGCAATTTATAAACTTATTGTTGGCTATGAAGGTATGTTCTATGCTTGCACTTATTCTTGATCTAAGTAAAAATTTAACTGTTTTTTCCTCATATACATATATGTATGTTTTGGTTTCATAAAATGGTTAAAACTTTTGTCTTGTTTGACATTGAACTGGAATTTCAATATTACCGATATTGAGTTAAACATTTCAATTTAAAAAATTGTCAGCTACAATTTATTTCGGAATATGAAGAGCAACTGCTGTGGCTGTGGATTATATGAATTGAAACGATGCTTTCCTATTCTTCATAATGTTACATGTAAGGCAACAACAAAAACTACTGCAAAATATTAACCTTCCATTAGCACAAGAATCATTTATATTAAAAGGTGGAAGAAGTTATTCCTGAAATTTGATTTACAAGATCATATCCGAACCGTCCTGTTCATTAAATATTGGAAAATAAATGTTCTGTACAAATCATTGGAATATTTAAACTGGATGTAAATGTCTGATTCTTTCCTGTAAGGATGGTAATTTTTTTAAACAGAAAATTTCAACTACTTACAGTAGAGGTTTCTAAATTAGTACCCACCCATTGAATTTAAAGCACATACAATTATTATTTTTTTTAAACAACATAAAATATATTTCTATGCTTTTAGGAATCTTAAATATATTGGTACTGATTCATATCGACGTGGAAAAGAAAATTTGTTGACAAATGAGCCACAAAAAAAAAAGTAAATAACTTGAGACAGTGAGAGAATATTGAAATCGATCAAGGAATTGGTCATTCAGTTAATAGACACAACACTATTGCTTTGCTAAATTACTTGAAATAATAATAGTTACGTGAATATACATGTACCCATTCATATTTTTGCATTCACATTGGCTGATATTTTTTGTTGGGTGCATGTTGGTCTTTTTTAAAGAACACATTTAAAATTGTAAATGTCTAACATTTTCTCTGAATAACCTGGAATTGATACTATAAACTTAATGGACAAATTTGTTAGTATACTCAGTGAAATATGTCAGTTGTTTATAACCACTGCAGATGCAAAAAAATCATTTTTTAACATGCTTATAGAAGTACTCCTCTAGAACAATTTAACTTTTTAGGTTAAAATTATTGATTATCATCTACTTCCTCAAAAATTGCAGCTTTTTTTAGTGGATCCTTTTGCCAGTAATTCTACAAAAGCAGAAACCTCCTCATCAACACTACCTGCATCTGAAACATTACTTCATCTGGAGAAAAAAGAGGACACAAAATGGTACAATGTTCATATATTAAATTCTGAGTTTTAAAAATTGTATCATATTCATATAATATTCATTCTACATCTCATTGAAAAAATATCTGTAATTCACTTTCTATCATAACAACTGGAAGTGGGTGTGAAAGTTTTTTTATTAGATCTAATTGTTTATATGTAGACATTAAAATTTAGTTGCCGTAAATAATATAAACTTAGGATGGAACGTTAATTGTTAATTATATTATTTTTTATGTCATTTTTATTTTAGGAGGAAACCTCATATCTCCCAATTTTTGGGATTGTAGCACTGACACAAATGACATGGATAGCCCAACTACAGCTCGGAGAACATGGCAAATAGCTAAAAAAAAGAATTTTAGATCAGAGCCAAGCTAAAAAAAATTGTGAAGAAAATAGAAGACTGAAATCCAGAGTTGTCTACTTAAATTCCCTAATGATGTATCTTATAGAAAACCATTTTCTTAGTGATAACATAGAAGCAGTAATTAAAGTAAGAATAATATTAAAGGAGCTAAGTGCCATTTTTAGTGAAATTGTCTCGTAGAAAGGTGCTATGTATAAGCGAGAACAACATGTAATAAGTTCAAGTGCCACAAGCTTTGCTATGTATTTTTTCTACTCAATTCTAGATGACTGGACGTGTAAATATCCATACGTGCTTTAAGGGGTTTCTTTTAAATATAAACAGTTTTTGGCACTTAAACCTTTTGATATTTCATTGCTTCAATTAGTAACAACAATTTAAAAACGTAGTTTAAAAAATTCCTAAACTATATTATGGTGATACTATGCACTCACAATACAGTGATATAAAATTTTTTTCAAATATGGGTCATTTCTAAATTTAAACAAGTAAATATGTAAGCTCTAACTTCTACCAAATTTGTCATCTATATGTATATTATTTAAAGGTATGCAATATTCACATTTTCACATTTTACTTTCATTCATCATCTAATTTTCCTTTTTCTTTCTTGATATGCATATTGTATATGCTATATGTAGTTGTAAAAAGAAATCCTGTATGAAATTTTAATGTAATAAAGTTTATTAATTAGTTAAAATATGCACACATATTATTACTGAGAAAATAACGTAGCTATTACCGGTTTTTTTATGGTGGTAAGTAAAGTTATACAGTAAAGGGAACACTATTTTATTTATTTATTTCTCGAAAAAAAATATGTCGTTAATATTATTTTAAAGCCAAATTGGGACAGAAATTAGTATGTATAAATTTGAATTTTTGCCTAAATCAATTTTATCACCCTCTCTAACATACATGCTACTGGCACTGAGTTCCCTAATAAACAAAGAACTAGCTTCATCCCTTTTTAACAGTAAGATGTCTCAAGTTGCAGCAGAACTAACCAATTCCCTTATAACGAATAGGGAATTACTTGTTTAGTTAATTCTGAAGTCATCGATATTTTATATTTGTAATTTTAATATATCCACTTGTAACGTTTTTTTTAGTTTTCTTATGTATAATAATAATAAAAAATATAATCAAATATTCTTGTTTCTTTAAGCATAAAAAAAATACACTCAATGCATAGTGTTTTGAATCAAACACAATTTACTTTTAAACACACTATTACATTAAATTACACATGTTTGGGTCAAATTAAAAAAGCTTGCCATGTAAAATAACAATTTTCAAACATTTTAATAATTAACCACAGCTTAATTAAATAAAGTTAATAACCAGGTCAGGTATCATATAAATAATTAACTGATTAATGCCAACACTGCATAACATGTGTAGTAATTAGTCAAACAACTTCAGGTAATTTTTTCATACAGACAATATTTACAAAGTTGGTCATTATTCAGTTCTTTTTTTCCACCCTGTATAACACAATATTTTTACACTTCTAGATTTCATATAATTATTTTGGAATTGGTTGAGAAAAGAGGATGAAATGTCTAGCGTATTTCAGTAGGTAATTAATGCTTAACCTTTTAATTAACCTACTCAAAAGGAAATAGAAATGAATGTACTTACACAGTTTTTTCCATAATATTTAAGATATAAATATAATTTATTTGTATAAAGTCAAAGTGTAAATATAAAAAACGAATATAAAACAATAAAGCTCTCTTATTTATGATACATTTAAATACTACTTAAATTATTTAAAAAATTGTAAAATTATGTTTAATAAATTAAAACGCCAAGAAACAAGTAAACATAATACAGTATAACTCGTTTATAACGTACCCGTCCGGGACTATGAGAAATAGTATGTTATAACAGAAATATGGTTCGAAAAATATACTAAATTAGAGGAAGTTTTATTTTTAAGCAATTCAAACAAACACAATATATATGTACTTGTTTAAAAAAATCTGAAATATGGGTCTGCTTTTTACGCGTTTTGAGTAAATATTGTTTGTTGCAAATAATAATTTTCTATCATTAAGGATTCAGAGGCCGTCGTCGCTCGTCAGCAGCAGAGAATTCATTTTCCATCTAGCTGTCTTGCAGCGCACACTGCACGCGATACGATGCCAATTTTCAGTCTTCCTTGAGTGTACTACTCAACAATTGTAGCTTGGCACTTGGCGGCGCAGAGATAGAAGAAATATCGCTGGTGTGGGGCAGAAATGAACCAAACCGCTTTGAGGCTTGGTTCCATTTTTGCGACCAAAGCGTGCAGCGGATGCATGCAGCGACTGCTGCAGCTATCCCAGTAACTATTATAATTAATTTACTTGGGGTGGTATACATCTATAATGGATGTAAAATTTTCCTGAAAATATGTATAATTAGATTTTCGACAAAATTACGCGTGATGAATAAATGATCTTAATTGAACTGGTGTCATTTCATAAATGCTTGTATGATGCTTCAAATAAAGACTATAAGGATATTGCGAAAGAAGATAGTATCTTCTGTGATTATTTTTGGGGGCGATTAGATGAATAATGGTTTCGTTCTTTTCCTCTTCTAATAAGTAAAGAACTAATGCAAGCTCCATATTTACACTTTCAACAATTAAACTTAACTAACGACTGTTCTGTTTACAGCACAAGCTGAACCATCTCCTCAGTGTGCAATGGCTGCAGCAGTCTCTGCATGCATCCGCTGCAAATATCGGTCACACAAGCAGAACCATGCCTTTACATTGAAAGGGCGATGTTTACACCACTGTGCATCCAAACTTAAGTGCCAAGCTAGAATCATTGTCTAGTACTATATCTAATATTTTAATACACATACTGTATACTTATACATTACACTACTCAAATTTCAAAGAATACTCGTAATACATAATCAAATATGTTACGTGACCTTTGCTGATTGTGCAAATTTAAATAGCATGTTATAAAAAAATTATGATTTGCACTGTATTTTTTGAATGTTATATAAGAAGTACATAGTAAACTCGTATGCTTTAAAAGAACATATATACTAGGTGTTCAGCTAGGATTGCCACCGTCAAGTATGTAATAACCGAATGTATGCAAGTCCATTATAAGAGTGTTATACTGTAGGTATTGATTTATTATATTTTATCTAGCCATGCTGTCAACATAATACTGGTAAGATTATCTACTGCCGTTTCTATAATATACCATGATAAAATGATAATGGTTATTTCTAAGCTAATGCAACTATCTTTGTCACGATTAATACGGAAAGTTTACTAGATTGATATCAGTCCATAACAATTAACCCAATAAGTAGTGCCATCTTTTGGCCAATTAAGAGACCTCGTTATGATTTAAATGCATTTCTTTGTCAACAAAACTAAAAACTAAACTATACTAGATGTTAATGAAGACATCAATCTGATCAGTTCCTTGTATAACATTATAAGTTCCTCTTCCTTTTAGCTAAAAAGCTCCACGATACAACTCAGTTGCGCCTGGTCTATACAAATTACTGGGCTTGTATAAAATATTTTAGTATGGTAAACTTCAGTAAGTTATATTTCCTTTCTAAGTTTCTTAATTCAAAATACTAATGATGTAGATATATCCTGGGCTTTCAGTCAATTAAATAAATAAGACTAATATTTACTTTCTTACGTTTCGGTTTATTACAACCATCTTCAGAAAACTACAATTAATTACAAAAATTATAAGGTTATGTTATGTACTTTCAACATGGATTATTTTGGTATTTATTTGGTACTAGTTTACATTTTATATCTATTGCAGATGAGTGTTTATTATGTGACTGAAACTTTTCTGGCTTGTGATGCGGTTTGTTTATATTAACTGTGAAGAGGTGTGATTTATGTGTGTATTATTATATATGATATTTTTCTTACATTGGTGGTGTGAATTATTAGGATTAAACAGTTTACATATGGACTTGATGCAAAGATGTAAAAAAACTTATATTTTTAATTTTTATAAGTGTATTACATATTATCCCCTTTATATTTAACTTAATAAGCTGAAGTATGTTAGGCTTAAATTCTCAATATCTGTACGGTTGTTAATTGCGTTATTATGTCTTTTAATTTGTAGCATTTCATGTATTGTTCTTCGGTGGTAGTTTGGTTCTCTTTCTAGTATGTTTATATTGTTAAAGTCAAAACTATGGTTGTAGTCTAATGCATGTTTCATAAGCGCTGTTGAATTTGGATTCGCTGTTTTTATATTATATCTATGTGTGTATATTCTTTTGTGTAGGTATTGTTTTGATTGGCCTATATATGTGCTGTTACAGTTATTGCAGTCTATTTTGTAAACGGTATTAGTTCCGTTTTTTGGTTGTAATTTAGGGTTGTTTTGTGAAGAATTTTGTTGTCGTGTTATGCGGTTTATGTGCTATTGATATATTATGTTTTTTTAATACGTTTCAGATGTTTTCTTATGCCTTTGGGATATAGGGCATAGAGATATATTTCTTATTATTTTGGTTTGATGGATTCTTTGTTTTATTATATATTGTATGTATTCTTTTTTTTTATTATAGGTTCATAAAAATTTTTAGGGTAAGACTTTGTTTCAAGAACTTTTAAATTTTTTTTAGATTATTGGGCCTGTATTTTGGGTGTGAGAGTTGAATAAAGCGACCTGTTAGGCTGTTAACGACACTTTTTTTGTAGCTATTGGGTGTGTTTGAGTTAAAATTTAGGTATCTTTGAGATCAAATTTCTTTTGTGTACAGGTTGTATCAATGATGGCGGATTCGTTATATTTGACAGTTATATCAAGGAAATTTATACTGTTTTCTTTTTTCTATATTAGTGGTGAATTGCAAGCGTGGGTGATAATTATTCAAACAAATAACTGTGGAATCTATTTTATTTTTTGGTAGGCAAATAACACAGTCATCTACGTATCTTTTGTAAAATTTTGGTTTATAGTTTAATATTTGTACAACAGTGTGTTCTAGTTGTTCCATTTGTTGCAATTGTGGCTGAGATAGGTGAGCCCATAGCAGTTGTGAAAATTTGAGAAAAATTGATTATATGTGAAATAAGTGGAATTTAGACATAATGTAATTGCATTGATGAACTCGTTTTCCGTGATTGTTGTGAATTTACTAATTTCGGGCCATTTGGTTATATGCATTTTATTGCAAGATCTATTGGTATATTGGTGTATAGTGAAGTAACATCAAGGGACATAATAATGTCGTCTTTGGGAACTGTTTGTTTTTTTATGAAGTCATAGAAATGCCATGAATCTTTTACATGGTATTCGGTTTTCCTAAAATGTTGCTTAAAATGTTTGATAAGAATTGTGATAGGTTATAAGTAGGACTGTTTATGTTGGTCTTAATGGAATATCTTGTTTGTGAAGAAAACATCACCAAAAGGTAGGCCATACAAAAAGGGGGCAGCCGAGTTTATTTTTTTTGTTGTTCAGTAATAAGATTTTTCCTGAGCAATGATTTAACCAAGTTATTAATATTATTTTGAATTTTTTTTGTGGGGTCCTGAGTTTCTTTTTTGTATGTGATGTTGTCATTAAGCATGTCATTAATTTTTCTTTCGTAGTCTGTTTTGTACATAATTACTGTTTTATTACATTTATCTGCTGTTAATATGAAAATATTTGATTTTTCTGTTAAAAATTGTACAGTTGCATGAATATAGTGATTTAGTTGGTTTTTAGTTCTATTGCTGGTATTTTTTAATTTACTTATTTAATTTTTATTTATCAGCTTGAAATCTTCTCTGCTCTAATGTATTGATATTGAGATCTAAGAGACCCAAATAAATTTTTAGTCATAAGAAACGCAATGACGTCGTCATGACTTAAAATACGACTTGCCTTTAGATGTGACGAACTTTTTACAACCTTTTTATGGCCAAATTTGAACGGTTGAAAAAGGGTTGTCATGACTTTTTATAGGACTTAATTGGATACGACCTTTATAGAACTATTTGGTCGTGTGAATTCAAAGAAGCTGTAATGTCATGAAGAAGCCATTACAGGGTCCTGACGACCTTTGTTAGGACTTTCATACGACCAAATAGTCCTAAGGCTTGATTGTGATATTGTCCTATAGAGTCATTATAAGATCGTATCAATCTTTGATATGACTTGTATTCGACCTGTGATCTGATTTTTGTTCAAACATGACAAAAAAACGTAACGAGTCAGTATGTATTGTATATATTTTACACATACGTATGTCTTGTATTCATTCGTTTAGAGTAAGGATAAATAAAATGTCAATAATTAAACTTTATTAAATATGAAGCTAAGTACTTACATGGTGTTATTATACAAAAATGTTAAATGTTTAAATACATTTCTAGCTATGTTATGATGACAAAACCGTTGAGATTTTTTATGTAACATTTCACGATTTATCTTTACCACTCACTTAACAGGAAAATATCAGAAGCAATGAAGTTCTTTGGTTTTATCGTCAGAAACTGCCAAAATTTTACTGAAATCAATACTTTTAAGATTTTATATTACAAATATGTGTGTTCAAAATTAGAATATGGTTCAATTTGGTACCCATTCTAAAGTTGCCACAAAGAGGCAGTAGAGCAAGTACAGAGAAGATTTTTAAAGTATCTAGCATTTAAAATTGATGGTGAGTACCCTGTGAGGGGAACTGATTATAACTACCTGACTGAAAGGTTTAATATTATTAGCCTAGATATAAGGAGGAAATGTGCTTCATTGTCTTTATTATACAAGTTATTGCATAATAAAATTGACTGTCCCGACTTGCTAGCTCAAATTAACTTTTACATACCTAGACTGGAATCTAGACAAAATATTGTTTTTTATAACAATAGAGCTAGAACACATATATTGTTAAAATCTCCAGTGTGTTATGTGCGAACACTTCAACATCTCTCATTTATGTGATATTAACAACAGTACCTTAAATGAGCTTACTAAAAAGACTGGATTATTTTATGGAATCATTAAGAACCTAATATTTTATAAAGCCTTATTTTTTTTTATGTTATGTATTATGTATATGTTATATCTGTTATAGTGTTGTACAATATATTATATTTCTATAATTTATAATTTTTTATCTTTACATTCTTCTACTGTTTTTTTTTTTGTAACTTAATATAAATCTGTATTGTTTTGTAAATGGTCCTTTGTACTGTCGGTCAATAAAGCTATTATTATTATTTCTACATTTGCGACCGGATTTATAATATCGCATGGTAACTTGCGCATATTTTTGATGAAAAAAAAAAAAAGTATAAAAAAAACCAGATAAGCACACTGATATCAAGTGTGTTTATCTGTTTTTTTTTTACATCATGCTACTTGATTATGATACATGCAAGAAAGTGTAATATATATATATATATATATATATATATATATATATATATATATATATATATATATATATATATATATATATATATATATATATATATATATATATATATATATTCTTCTCTTGGACACCCTTAAATGTACAGGATCTTAAAAATCTCTTCTGAATATTTTCAATAGAGTTAATATAAATATGATAATTAGGGCACTAGATTATATAGAACAATATTCCAAAATTGAATTTAAACTAGCGACAGAAAAATCAGAGCCTGAGCTTTGAATAAACCCTAAATCCTGAATTTTGATATTATTTCATTTATATGAAATACAATTTATTATCAAGAGTAACTCCCAGATCTTTTATGCGGTTAGTCTCTTGCAATACCATATTATTCATTTTATAAGGGAAATTAAAAGGCAGATTTATTCTTGCAAACGTAATCTTGTGACATTTATTCACACTTAAATACAGGACATTTGCATCACACCAGTGAGACAAACTATCTAAATCACTTTTCAATAATGAAGCATCAGATGGATTTTCTACAACTTTAAATAATTTTAAATCGTCTGCAAACATCAGGAAATTGCTATGTTATTTCCAAAGATAAGTCGTTTACAAAGTGATTAAATAGAATGCGCCATATGAGACCCTTGAGGGACGCCTGATGTTACCGTAATACACATTGGTAGAAAACTACCATATTTTACAGGTTGTAATCGACCAGTAAGGTAACTATTAATCCACTTCAATAAATTGCCACGGAATCCTAACTTTTCTAATTTTGCAACAAGTAGACCATAGTTGACTCTATCAAACGCCTTTGAAAAGTCAGTATAGACAGAGTCAACCTGAACTTTATGTTCCAAAGAGGTAAGAATGAAATTATTGTACATCGCTAAATTGGTACATGTAGATTTTCCTTGAGAAAATCCATATTGTTGATTTACAATTGCTCTTACAATCCCATAAGTGTTTGGTTATTAAACAGTCAAATAATTTTGTAATATTTGACTGTATGCAAACTGCCCTATGGTTTTCTATATTTTTTGTAATCTAAAAAAATAGGCACAATTCATTAAAATATAAAATTTCTCATATCCACAATTTTCTGATCACTTGTGAACATTGGTTTAGATATAAGCACTTCTGAGTATCTACGTCAAATTTGTTCACCCCAAAGTGCCCCCCAAGTCAACTCCCTACTTAACCATCGTTTTTCAATCACTTTTTTACAGAACCACTGAAAATGGTTATTACTATAAAGATATATTTACCATATCTTTATCAAATCAATATCTTATCTTTTGGTCGATGGAGTTACAGTTCGAGATGATCTTTTATAACAAGAAACATTTTTGATCGTTCTGTATAATACACAAATTGTGCAATTTAACTAAAACAATTTACTTAAAATTGAAGTACATTATAAAAATAAGTTTCTTGGCGTTTTTCAAAAAGTATAATACAACATTCATATTTATACAAAATTATAACAAAAAATCTAAACGTCAGTCTGTGGAGTACCTTGCAATGGCAGCGTTGTCTGTGACTGGCTTTTGTGTTTCACTGGGTATACTGCAGTGATCTTCTTTGATGCATTTCCATTACTCATATCTTTTAAAGAAACACTTTGGAAAGAAGCAGCACTGTTATTCCTGGCAGGTATGACTCTGGACGATCCATATTTGTCTATATAATCGTTTATTATGGCCTCACGATTGTTTTCAATTCCCTCGTTGTCTGTGTCGGTATCTGGCGGGTACAAGTAAGGATTGTAATATCTATTCGATGATCTGATAAAAAAAAAATTCATATAGTTATATTCAATATTTATCACTGAAAAAGAAACGTGTCTTGCAAGTTTTTGACATTTTCGATAGTCTTCCGGTACATGAGTCCAAGTGTTTCGTTGCATACCTCTGTTCTAAATTTTTTTATAGGTGGTTTTGAACAGATTTGTGATTGTAGTAGTTAGAACTGTTAAATCACAGATGCAGATCACATTATAAATAGTATTTTTATTAGATATAACAACTATGATTACAGACATTAGAGACGTTTTTTTCATAAGAAATTTGGAATAATTTAAAAACGGTTTATTTTTTGTTTAATATCCATAGGCGTAGAAGTTTTAAAGAAGAAAGGGGTTCATTTATCCTCTATCTACATCAGTAGTCATATTTTTAATGTAATTTTTCGTCATAATTTCAGATTCCATCTAACATAAATCACCGCCTTTGGAATAAATATATTAAAAAATGCAAGTTATGCAACAAAAACATTTATTAAATAAAAATTTCAATGCCTTGTATCTCAGAAACTAAGCGCTTATGAGAAAATGTTCACAGCACAAAAAAAAACTTATTTTTCAAAAAATCCATCGACTATTCCATTTTCTGTTTTTAAAACGGTTACACTCAGTATATACTAATGTAATTCTATAAACAGGGTGGGGCAATAGTGCGTCGGACCTCGATATCTCGAGTTCTACGATAGCTAGAAATTTTTTAAAAAATTGCAAGTAAACTAGATAAAAAAGTCTATAACTGGAAAGTATTTTCGAACATACAGATGAAATTACAGGACCAAGTGCCTTTTTTTAAATGGAATGCTATGTATATCCGTACATTTTTTGAAGCCTCTAGGCTCTATTCATTCCTATATTATTATTGGCTATCTCCCAACCACTTTGATGTAACGAATTTTTTTGTTGAAATAATGCCATCTGCAGATGGATATTAAAAAAATCACCACAGTCACAATTATGGGTTTTAAGAAAAACTTATGTGAATACCAGTTACGAGACATCTAATTAATATTTTTGAATCATTTTCATTTCCTAAAAATGTACAGGGTGGCCAAAAATTAGTATTCAATTAAGAACTTTTTAAATTGATTTTCTCAATTTTTTCAAATGGAACACCCTGTATATTTTTCAATGATGTGATGTAAAAATGAAAAACGAACATTTTTTGTAAGTACTTCCCTATGGCTAATTGCAACCATTTTCGTTTTATTGAGCAATAATTACAACATTCAAAAATAAACTTAAAATAAGAGATTTCTTTAAATAAATCAGAGGAAAAAATTATAATAAATGTTCCACATGTTGGCCATTTTGATTGACACGCATTTCTATGCGCTTTTGAAATGAGGTTCCCACTGTTCCTAAAACTGCCGGTGTGATAGATCTAAAGGCAGTTATTATTCTTTCCTTCATATTTTGTACTGTTGTTGGTGTGTCTCTATAAACAATTTCCTTCACGTATCCCCATAAAAACAAATCCATTTTTGTAAGATCTGGGGATCTAGCAGGCCATTTAGTGGGTCCATTTCTTCCAATCCATTGATGAGGGTAGGTATTATTTAAGTGGTCTCTAACTGCATTTAAATAATGTGATGGAGCACCATCTTGCTGAAACCACATCCTATTTCGAATTCTTCCAGGGAGATTTACCAATAATTGTGGCAGATAGTTTTCCAAAAAAATGAAGATAAATAGCTCCAGTAATGTACCATCAAAGAAATGTGGCCCTATTACATGTTGTCTAATAATTCGTCCCCAAACGTTTATAGACCATCTGTGTTGGTTATCAACTTGCATAAAAAAAGTGAGGATTTTCCGAAGAATAATAATGGAAATTGTGCCTATTAACAAATCCATTTTTAAGAAAAGCTGCCTCATCAGTGAATAAAACATTATTGAAGAAGTTGACATCAACTTGCATTTTACCTCTGGTCCAATTACAAAATTGTAGGCGCTTTTGAAAATCGTCATCAGATAATTTCTGGTGCATTTGAATATGATATGCATGCAGCTTATTTGTTTTTAAGATTCGACCCACAGACCGTCTATTTATTCCTACTAATGAGGTCACTTCTCTTTGACTAATATGGGGATTCTCAACCGTTGCCAGCACCACAGAAAACTCATTTTCTTCGTTCACAACACGTTTTATTCTTTCACTTTTTTTATATTCGACATTTCCAGTTTCCAGAAATCTATCGAGAAGGTTTTGGAAGCTGCTAACATCAGGAAGCCTTCTCTCAGGATAACGTTGGTGATAAATTCTATTGGCAAGTAAACAATTTCTGTCTGACTCGCCCAAAACAAAAAGTCATGTCTAAATTTTTTTTATTAAAATTCACATTGTAAAATTCCAAATATTTTAAATTCAATACAAATTGTAACTAACGACTGATAAGTGTGATAAATGCTCCTTTGTACACGACAATTTATACCAAACTGAAGTTTTATTGCTTGTCGAATAACGAAAACAGCAAAAAAAATGTACAAAAAAAACATTACAGTAAAGGACTGGTTAAATACTATTTACTCATTTCAATGGAAATGGTCCCACTAAATGGCCTTTTTTTTTAATTTTTTTTTTTAAATGGCATTAGGGTGATTGACCCACAGCCAGACACTAATTTATTAAGTATTTATATTTATATATTAACCAAATTTTTTTTTTTCCCCTAAATCTAACCTAAACCAAACGAATATAAAAAGTTCTAAATAGAACACAAAAGGAAAAGGACAGGGACACACGCTTCTCGCCCAGGGGACGATCAGGGCATTTATTCAGTACATATACACATTTAGTGACCACGGATAGATTGGGTTGAAACACACTGGGACAGACAAAAATGGGTGACAAGCTAAGCCTACTCTAAATTTTGATTTTTGTTTGATTTATAAATAAAATTAAACAATCTACATTTTTTTTTTATTTAGTGCCAAGAGATGCAAAAGATTGAAAGGGGTTTCTATTTTTAATTTAATTAAGTTGTTATATAGTACATTAGACTGTTGACTAGGTTTTTTGCAATTAAAGAAAATGTGATCTAGGTCCCCTATTTCATTACATTCTTCACATAGATCGGATGCTACTATACCTATCTTATGTAGGTGATACGGGTAACAGCCATGCCCAAATTTAAGTCTACTTAGATGTGTTATGTTCTTTCTTGAATAATTACAATTATTATACCAGTGTTCTTGTGGGATTTCTTGCTGTATAAGTGTATATCGTGTTGGATTAGTGAAACAATATTCGCTCCATTGTTGTGACCATTGCTTTTTTAGTAGAGATTTATATTTACCAAAGTAATCTTCTCGACATGGTGCATTATCTAAGGCTATTCCTGAAACGATACTTTCTTTGGCTAACTGGTCGACTTTTTCATTATTGACAAGGCCGATATGAGCTTTGACCCAAATAAACTTTATTATGTAATTTCTCTCAGTTAGATTATTTACTAGAGATTTAGTTTTGAAGATATATGTATTATGAAAAGGAGAATTAAAATCCATATTATTTTTAATGGCTGTTAGTGCAGACAGCGAATCAGACAGGATTAGAGCTTTTTGGTAGTTTTGTTCCTCAATGTACTCTAAGGCTTTTATAATCCCCATAGCTTCGGCGGAGTATATTGAAGTGTCCTGGTTTAATTTATATTTTTTTTGAACGTTGACAAGGGGTACAAAAAATGCACATCCCGTCCCGCTTTCATTTTTTGGATGCGTCTGTATAAATATGCAAAAAATTGCACCAGTCAGATGTTATGTTTTTCAGGATAACGTTGCTTTCTCCTTTTAATTCAGAATACCTAGGCATTACTACATTTGGTTTAATAAATTGTCCAACATAATCATTATTCGTGCATGTTGAGTATAGTTTATCTAATTGAGGGGACATAATAGTGCAGGTATTTCTAAATCCTATGCATAAGGGCGGCGAGTTTTTTTTAACCAGTATTTATTTATGAGGTCATAATTATTTAATTGGCTGACTTTTTCAATAATTGGTGACTTATTAATTTGCGACCTAAGAATGAATTTTTCTGATAGAAACTGACGCATCAACTGTAATGAGGGTTCGAGAGCTTCCACACGCAAGGGTTCAATAGGCTGCTACGCATAATCTCAATGATTTATTTTGTATTATATCTAGCTTGTACAACAAAGTATTACTAGCCGAACCATATACTATGCATATGTAATCAATGATGGATCGGATATACGACCTATAAAAATTTATCGCAGTTTGTGGGTCAGCTCCCCACCATGTTCGCATAATCATTCTTAAAAAATTTAATCCCTTATTACATTTGGTAATTATATGTTCCACAAATGGTTTCCAAGTTAATTTTTGATCCAGTATAGTGCCTAAATAAATTATCTGTTTTTGTGCGGGGGAGTGCACCGTGCCAAGCCGTACGTTATCTGTATTGGGAAGTGTATGTCTCGTAAAAAATACTATAGCTGATTTCTCTGGTGATAACTGAAATCCGAGGTTATTTATGGTGTTTAATATTGGGGTCATGGCTGTGTCTAGAAGTTTAATACATTTTTCATACTTTTTATTGGTTATATAAAAAACGAAATCATCTGCATATTGAATGACCTCTATATTTATGTGACTAGAATGTAGTTCTGCTGTGTATAAATTAAACATTAAAGGACTTAGCACTGAGCCCTGGGCGAGGCCTATAGAAGCATGGCGGGGTCCTAAGTATGTATTGTCAGGTTGTCGGACATAGATTTTTCTATCAAAAAAAGAGGTTTACTATGATGCTAGAAATATTTGCTGGTATTGAAAATCTTTCTAATTTATTTTTAAGTATAAACAGGTCAACAGTATCATATGCACCTTTAATATCTAGAAAGACGGCGCCCAGGTATTCGTTTGCTGAGTAACAGTTCTGTATGTCTGTAGTTAAGTTGGAAACGGCATCGAGAGTGCCAAATCCCTTTTTAAAACCGTATTGAGTGATTGGCAAAGGACTATTTTTATTAAGCCACCATTCCAATCTATTTTTTATTATTCTCTCGAATATTTTCAAGACGCATGATAGCAGTGATATGGGTCGGTATGATTCACTCAAATTAGGGTCTTTATTTGGTTTCAAAATGGGTATTATAATTATATTTTTCCAGTCGTCGGTACTCTCTCCGCGAGTCCAGATGTCATTAAAAATTTCAGTTATTTATATGTTGAGGGTGCTGCCTATACAGAATATTTGTTCTGTCATTAGTGACTGTGGGGCGGCGATTCTATCATGGAAATTTTCCAGCCAATTAAAATTATCGCATTTAGTAGAATTACAGGGAGTTTTTTGCATTCGTTTTGCCTGATTCCATAATACGGTAGCTGGAGTATTTTTATTTAATTGTGCACACCAATTCCTCCAGTCTGATTTAGCCTTATTTTTTAAAAATTTCTTTGTACGTGCCATTTCTCTTTTACACACCAAATAATTTTTCAAAGAGCTGCTTATATGAATTTAGGGCCTCTTTTCTACTGTTGACCGAATCGTTACATTCGATGTCCCACCAAGGAGGGAGTGGACGACTTTTTCCTTTAATTGGTTGGTTTAGTGGTATGGCTGCTACTGCTGCTTGGTTTACCCCTTCAATAAAATGGTTATATTTCTGATTTACATCATAAAATATAGGTGGGTTATTTGCTACATTCCCATAGAGAATCCAATTAGCCTTGCTGATTTTCCACTTATAGTCCAAGAGCTAGTAACACGTGTTTCATGAAGTGTTTGATGCACCTTAAAATTTTTCAAATGTAATATCTATGAGATAAAAAGCCAGAATACCTGTGTTGGCTTAGCCCAACCCGGGACACCAGGTACTGCGCATAATAGAAAGGTGTAATAAAATTGAACCCGAAAGAAGTGTTTAATTCAGAGGCCAACAAACTTTAATCGAAATTTTAAATAATTTTAAAAATAAAATTTAATAAGGCAGACATTTTTGAGAGGGTTTACATATAATTAATCCTCCCCAAAGTTTTTTTTTTTAAATACAATTTGAAGTGTTTAGTTCACTCTGAAATTTTAATAGCCTCTTAATTAAATATTAAAAAAATTAATAACAAAAAGCCAGACACTTTTTCCGGGGTTTAATTACCGGCAAACATGAAAATAACTCTTATTTAAAATAGAAAGAGATAGGTAGTGCGTGGTTGGCGGCGTGAGTGAGAGCACCGATCACCGCAGTAGCTCACTCCCTTTCTACGCTCTCATTGGTTATTGGTCACGTGTCCTTTACCAGCTGTACCGGCAGAACATTGTTTATGTTTATTTTCAGTTAACCCTCGTTGTTGTGAGCACATGTTTTAAGTTTCTCTTTTAATACCTGTGTAAATCAGGAAAATTATTTGTTAAAAAATATATAATTTGTTATTAACAATTTATAGTAGGATTTTAAATAAAATGTCGAGTGAAAAAAATGAAAAGTGTATCGTGTGTGATGTGTAAAAAGAAAGATGCTGGCAAAGTTAATCTTTACTGAGACAACTTTAAATAAATGTCGAATCACATTAAAAAATCCGTCAAGAATATAATTTAAATATAATAATAATTTCCAGACCACAATTTAAATACTAAGTACAAATTTTTTTGGGTTTATAGGTCCAATGTAATTAAAACACTATTGTATTAACTTGCCGACGTTTCGGTATAATTTATTACCATCCTCAGGGCACTGTAAGATATAAATAAATTGATTGTAGTTATTCTATAACTATATGGGTGATAACTTCTAATTCAAATAGTAAAGAAATAATATTGAAAAGTTAATTAATTATTTTATAACAGATTGTAGAAAACATGTACTTATTTTAGGCACTTCAATTATTATTTAGAATTAGTTATAGATTAGTGATATATAAAAATTATAAACAAATACTCGCATTAAAATTTAGTGTTTCTCGTGTATAAAAAACATAATGGCAGGAACATACTTCTTAACTATAATATTGAGTTTATTGAAAACTACTCGGTATACCGGCGCATACAGAAATGAAAAATTTTTATATATTTCTTGAAATGTGTTATTCTCGTGGAGGCTGTGACACTAATGAGATTATTTTTTAGCACTGTTAAACTTACTGTAGATAAGGGATAAATAAGTGTTTGGGAACTAAAATGTTTGTTTATATAATAAGTAAACAAGCTTAAAGTAGAAAGGAACGAAAGATGTAAATAGGTTGATAATTTTAAAATATTTAATGTACCTATCATAAAGTTTTCATTTTATTAATTAGATTGAAATAACAAGAGTTTAAATTTTCAGTGTCTTTTCTTGAATTTACTGATTCGAATTTTTTAATGTTTATCATTGGACCTAATAACCCAAAAAAATTTGTACTTAGTATATAATTTAAAGTACAGTGATGTGATTTTACCATTAGAAGTGTCTTCTGAGAAAGGTTATCACCGGCAATGTTACTCGAATTTCACAAGTTTAAAAAAACAATACAAACAGAATGTATTAACAATTTCTCCAGAATCTTCTTCAACATTAGGTATTTTTTATGTCATTTTCAGTAGTATTCCAAGTATTTATTATGAGAGCGTAGAAAGGAAGTGAGCTACTGCGGTGATCGGTGCTCTCACTCACGCCGCCAACCACGCGCTACCTATCTCTTTCTATTTTAAATAAGAGTTTTTTCATGTTTGCCGGTAACTAAACCCCGGAAAAAGTGTCTGGCTTTTTGTTATTAATTTTTTTAATATTTAATTAAGAGGCTATTAAAATTTCAGAGTGAATCAAACACTTCAAATTGTATTTAAAAAAAAAAACTTTGGGGAGGATTAATTATATTTAAACCCCCTCAAAAATGTCTGCCTTATTAAATTTTATTTTTAAAATTATTTAAAATTTCGATTAAAGTTTGTTGGCCTCTGAATTAAACACTTCTTTCGGGTTCAATTTTATTACACCTTTCTATTATGCGCAGTACCTGGTGTCCCGGGTTGGGCTTAGATGACACAGGTATTCTGGCTTTTTTTCTCATAGATACTGGATTTGAAAAATGTTAAGGTGCATCAAACACTTCATGAAACACGCGTTACTAGCTCTCCGACTATTAGTTTTAGGACATATAATTTTATTATCGTTAATGGGACAATTTTCTAGTTCTATCAAAATAGGAAAATGGTCTGATCCTAAATTGTCGGGCATAGTTTGCCAGTTAATTTTTGGGGCTATATCTGGAGTACTGAATATCTATGACAGAGTTTTGCATATTCCGGGTAAATCTTGTAGGATTACCGTTATTTAAAATAATCAGATCTAAGTTGTCCAACACACTTAATATTTGTTGACCTGCTGCATTATTTTTGTATGAGCCCCAAGCCCCATGATGGGCATTGAGGTCGCCCCCAATGATACCAGGAGAAGTTACAATATTTAGTATATTTGTCCAGTCACTATTTCTTATGTTTATATTTGGTGGGCAGTAAACTGACAGAAATTTTATGTACGAATTATTACTATGTGGGATTTCTACCCTGCAAATTAATATTTCCTCTGGTATATCACTAGGTATTTGTAAATTCTTGTAATGAATTGATTTTTTAATTAATACAGTAACACCAGCTTTGCCATGCCATCTATCTTTACGTATTATGTTATAGCCATTAAAATTTATATAAACTTTTGGTTTAAACCAGGTTTCAGAAATTAGTGCAATATCAATATTATTTTCATTCAAACATTTAATTAAACTATTTTTATTTGATACAGCAGAACGTGCGTTCCACTGCAAACTTTTCAATTTATTTTTTGGTGTATTATTCATCGATAGAGTTGGTGTAAAAATTACAAATTCTTTCTTTAAGATATTCACAGTCAATTTTTTTGAGTTCGTCGAATGAATCAGTTAATATACTGTGAAAAAACTTGTAAAAATTGTCATCGAACTGAATGTTAAAGTCCTCATCTTGATCCACATTGTAGTTTTCATCGCGAATATTTGGAGGAAGAGGGTTTTTTGGACCGAAAGTAAAAGAAAACATTGGGGGGATTTTTGGTATGTTTACAGGAGACAACATTTTCGGTTTTTTATTTGGCTGAGGTTCAGGCTGTAACTTAGTAATTTTAGTAAGAGGGTTTACCTTAGATGTGGAAGGTTGAGACCAAGACAGTCTTTTAGCTGGCTGTTTGTTGTAACTAGGAAGAGGAGGGAAATTTTTTTCGTTATGTTTGTCTAAAGCCTCAAATCTGTTATTTACCATTATTGAAGCATACGAATTATTTATAGTGCTTTTAACTTCTAGATAAGTTAAGTTAGAATTAGCCATTTGTTTTTTAATTTTTTTGTTGGGTTTGATAGGATGGACACTCCTTAGATATTGATTTATGTCCATTACTTTTACAATAAACACAATAACTATCCTGAGGGTCCCTGCAGATATGGTCAATATTTTTATTATCTTTGTTGATTTTGCTTTTACCACAATTGATACATAAGGTGTCTGTGCTGCGGCATTGACTCGCAACATGCGCGTATCTCAAGCATTTATAACATTGTATGACTCTTTGCACATAAGGTTCCACCGAACATGCTACACTATTTAAGTATATATAGTTGGGCAAAGAGCTGCCCTTAAAAGTAACTAAAACCGTTTGTCTAGGTACCGAATGCAGTTTCCCCATCAATTTGTATTCTACGCTTTATTCTTTTCACTTCTGTTATTGTGTTAGGAGATAATAGATTTTCAAACAAATATTTCTCATCAAATATTGTATCAATGTGTCTTATAATACCTTTTCTAGACAACAAATTATTAGGTATAAATGCTTTGAGATTCTCAGATTTAAGTAAATCATTTTTAACCAAATTATTGGCATCTTTAATATTTTTTAACTGAACTTTAACTCTATTTTTACCAACCTTTTCTATTTTCAAAATATTAGGGATCTGAAGTTTTTTGTGTAAAATGTGACCTACATACATAGGATGAAGTCTGCCTATATTCTGATCGTTTGTTTTCTCAATAAATACATAAACAACGTCTGAATAGAGACTCGCTTTTTGTAGATTAAAAACCTTACTTTTTTTCTGGATTACTATCACCTGTCTCCGCCTGAACAGAGCGGCTATCCTGAAACGTAGTATTGCTGGGATTACTTTGACTGGAGTCTTGCATTTCCGTATCGCTTGGATGGTGAATTGAATTAACACTATAGATTTCCTCACTAATTACTGATTGTTCCACATTTGTTCTCCCGCCCTCGGGGGGCTTGCCTAACATTTTAACACTGTTATATTGCTATAGTATAAACTCTTATTACACTTATTTTTAATAGAACTATATACACACAGTTTTTAGTTAAATTAACACCACTTTTTTAAGAACACGATTCGCTATATGCTTACCGATGTACGATTCGCGGTGAACTAATGCTAAATGGCCTCATTTCAAAATTGCATAAAGACGTGTGTCAATCAAAATGGGCAACACGTCGAACACCTATTATAAATTTTTCTAATGAATTATTTGAGGGAACCTCTTTTTTTAAGTTTATTCTTGAATTTGACACTTATTTATTTATAAAACGAAAATGGTTGCAATTAGCCATAGGGAAGCACTTACAAAAAATGTTTGTTTTTCATTTCTACATCACATCGTCGAAAAATATACAGTGTTTCATTTGAAAAAATTGAGAAAATTCAATTTAAAAAAGTTCTTAATTGAATACTAATTTTTGGCCACTCTGTACATTTTTAGGAAATGAAAATGATTCAAAAACATTAATTAGATGTCTCGTAACTGGTATTCACATAAGTTTTTCTTAAAACCCATAATTGTGATTGTGGTGATTTTTTAATATCCATCTGCAGATGGCATTATTCCAACAAAAAAATTCATTACATCAAAGTGGTTGGGAGATAGCCAATAACAATATAGGAATGAATAGAGCCTAGAAAGAGGCTTCAAAAAATGTACTGATATACATAGCATTCCATTTAAATAAATATAGTTTAAAAAAACTAAAAAACACGCTTTTAAAGCACATCAAACTAAAAAGTGAAAAATAATTATTAATATAAACTGAAAACAATAATGAACGAAAAATACTAGTATTATTCGTTCATTATTGTTTTCAGTTTATATTAATAATTATTTTTCACTTTTTTAGTTTGATGTGCTTTAAAAGCGTGTTTTTTTAGTTTTTATAAACTATATTTATTTTTCACTTTTTAGTTTGATGTGCTATGAAAGCGTGTTTTTTAGTTGTTTTAAACTATATTTATATTGCTTATTGATGCTGATATTATAACATATTACGATCCAACAGATATTTCTGAAAAAAAAAAAATTTTTTTTATTTCAGCCATGGGATTTGAACTCACGCCCGAGGAGTCCATCGTTTCGCGTCGACTGCCTTAACCCGCTCGACCACCGACGTAGACAATCATGGCATGTACTTACATATTAAGCCTTTGCTATCATGCAGAGGATACGTGAGGAAAGGACTGGCGATCCTGATCAGGATAATGATATAAACTTATCAAATTATTGTATTGTTACCGGTTCTTCGTAAGTGTACAACGTTTCAATTAAATCTGTCCGTTTAAAGTGGGTCAAAATCGAGTCCAAAGAGTCGGTTACAAACAAACTAACAAACAAGCAAGCAAGCAAGCAAACATACAGGTGAAGCTAATAAAAGCGTGTTAAAAAAAAAAGGCACTTGGTCCTGTAATTTCGTCTTGGCTCGCCCTGTATGTTCGAAAATAATTTCCAGTTATAGACTTTTTTTATCTAGTTTACTTGCAATTTTTTAAAAAATTCTAGCTATCGTAGAACTCGAGATATCGAGGTCCGACGCACTATTGCCCCACCCTGTATATCTTGAACACTTGCACATTGCGACAGAAAAACATGAACCTAAGAAACTACTCTTATGATAACAGAAATAAAATAAATAATTTCTTAGTAGTACCTTATAGTAATATTTGGAATTTCATGAACAAATGCAGATTATCTGCAATATGTTCGTGAGAAATTGTTTGCACAAAACAGATAAAACTGCATATATTGAACAGAACAAAATACACACTATAATGTAAGAACACAGCATGAAAATTAATGTTTAGACAGGAATTGTACAACTGAGGCAGGATATTTAATTTTTTTAGTTTGAATTACTTCTTGCCATAATAGAACTATTTCCCTACCCAAATGCTTAGTTTCAACAAGATTTTGTATTACTGCATTATGCAATTGCGGTTCATACATTTCTTGATACAATTTTTTCAAATCTGCAGATAGAAAGTAGAGGACTTATTAAGTCTCTAGAATTGACCTCACTACATTATTTTTTACAGGAATATTTAAAATGTAAAGTGTATGTGAATTAGCTTGAAAACTATTTAAATGTATATATGAATGGAAATGATAAGAAATTGAAAAATGGATTTGTCAAATGTATGTAATATTATTCTTACCTTTTTGCGTTCCTCCACAACATACAACAAACCACCAGTAAAACAATCAACAGAAGACAAAGTCCTGAAATGCTCCAAAATGCTATTTGAAGTGGTGTTCTTGGTTCCCACCAAAACTAAAACAAAGGTCAGTTAATTGATGTTAATTAAACAATACAGAAATAATAAACACCAAAGAAATTAGATAAACCTCGAATCCAAGGCCGAAGCTGCATGGGCGAGTGTTACACTTATGCAAAAATGCAAACACAGTCATTCCCACCGACATTGTCAGTGCCGGTGGCGGGATTCGAACCAGCAAATATAATAGGTATATTATCTAGTCAAACTTGCCATCATACGCACTAGCCAATTATTCCACCGAGCTGGTAAATTACAAAGTTAAATAAAAAGTTACTTAAAAATTAGGATAATTTGTGCAAGATTATTCTGTCCTCAAACATAAATACACTTTCTAGGTAATCCATACCAACCACAATCAGGCTTTTATATTCTTCCTGACATACACTGAATTCACTACCACATCAGAAAGTAGGAGAGTCTTATCAACAACATCCAGAAAAGACTTTCAGATTGTTTCCTTTCCTCTTGACCCATTCACTTCACTTACTCATACTTGTTATTCCCACCCTGTATTAAAGTTTCGCCATACATATTTTTGAGATTTTATTCATACATTTATCACGTTTCATATCAATCACAATCGGATCACTTTTATGTTTTTTTCCGACACCATATGCTATTCTCACTACATTTGACCATTTCTTTTTTATTGAAGTGTGAAGGAAGATTAGAGAAAGTACTTATTCACCCTAAGTATAAAGGCCTAAGGACTCCTCCATTTATAAATTTGTTCATGATATTATGGATGTCTAGTAAAGTGATGTATAACTGTAAAGGTAAAGGGACGAGTTGCTATGTCGTCTAGTAACACAGACGTCACTCTTGATGGTAACAGCAACACAACTTTTGCCGAGTAATCTCCGTGAAAAATAATAAAAAAGACTCAAACCACTACCAATAAGGTGGTTTCAGAAGGGTAAGCGAACTCATAAGAGTCATCGATCATTCCTATGGTTTGATTTTAGATGAGTCTAATTTTAGCAAAGTTTAGGTACGGATATTACATATGGGGAATAGTATTCCATACCAGGATGTATTTATATGTTTTATAATTGCTTTAAATTAAAGTAATCTTAACTCTACATAGGAAACTGTCCGTGGCTGGCTCAGTTATGTTAGTAATGTGTGCGAGCCAGATAAGATTATCACAGACAATCCAGGCATAGATATCACTTGACATGGTAATTTTTAGTTCATTTTTGTTAATAACTTCACAAAAGCCATGATTGTGTTTTCTCTTTTTAGATGGGATGAAGTCAACCAGGATCTTTTAAACCACATTCTACAACTTTAGATATGTCCGAATCAATTAAAGTGGTTTGTATACATCTTTGAACATAGATTTTACCTATAGTGTTTGGTCTCTGTACCTCTCACTGATGAAACTGTGCACAGTACAGCGTAATAAGAAAAAATAAATATAGTTTAAAAAAACTAAAAAACACGCTTTTAAAGCACATCAAACTAAAAAGTGAAAAATAATTATTAATATAAACTGAAAATAATAATGAACGAAAAATACTAGTATTATTGTGAAAAAAAGCGTGGGGTGCTCGATATACGAAAAATATTGCACAAAGCACCCCACGCTTTTTTCACAATAATACTAGTATTTTTCGTTCATTATTATTTTCAGTTTATATTAATAATTATTTTTCACTTTTTTAGTTTGATGTGCTTTAAAAGCGTGTTTTTTAGTTTTTTTAAACTATATTTATTTTTAACTTTTTAGTTTGATGTGCTATGAAAGCGTGTTTTTTAGTTGTTTTAAACTATATTTATATTGCTTATTGATGCTGATATTATAACATATTACGATCCAACAGATATTTCTGAAAAAAAAAAAAATTTATTTCAGCCGTGAGGTTCGAACTCACGCCGGAGGAGTCTTTCGTTTCGCGTCGACTGCCTTAACCCACTCGACCACCGGCTAATTAACAATTATGGAATCTACTGACATATTAAGCCTTTGCTTTCACGCAGGGATACGTGAGGAAAGGATTGGCGATCCTGATCAGGATAATGATATAAACTTATCAAATTATTGTATTGTTACCGGTTCTTAATAAGTGTACAAAGTTTCAATTAAATCTGTCCGTTTAAAGTGGGTTAAAATCGAGTCCAAAGAGTCGGTTACAAACAAACAAGCAAACAAACAAACAAGCAAACATACAGGTGAAGCTAATAAAAGCGTGTTAAAAAGGAACATAGTATCGACAAGACAGATGTTTCCGAAACAATAGAGTTGGTAGAGGATGTTGCTGATGAGTAGGGATTGACAATTTAGGTCAGTAATTAAATTAGGAAACTTCTGCCATACACATCCCAACTGGACCAAAATTGTCAGTCCTTACTGATGAGACTCCATCAAACAAAATGTAAAGTGAGCAGTTAAAGAAAAATTCAATTTCCTACAAGCATAACTAAAGTGTCATTAATTTATAACAGTTTCAATGAACCAATGTTTTAAAACATATAGCACGTGTACATACATATTCTCATTTCTGTAAATTAATATCCATCGAAGAAATGTCTAAGAATGTAGTTGCTTAGAAATACATTTTCTATAAAATAAGATTAATCAAGATAAGTTTTGTTTCACAAATTTATTCAGATGTCTCACATAATTTTGGTCTCACTGCCATCAAAAAAATCTAAATAAATTTGTGGAATAAAAACCAAGTGTTTATCTTGATTAATCTTATTTTATTTGTTTCACCAAGAACCAATTCACGTTTTTTATATTTGTCTTTGGCAAGTCTTATGTATTTTTGTTCTCAAATCACAACAAAATAGCAATACAAACATCATAAGTTAATATTTCACAAGTATCTCAAATTGCATACAGGCTTATATCCAGCACTTTTACAGTTACACATAGGAACAAGCACTAGCAAATACAATTTATTACCTCTGTGGTCGGCGGATAAGTCGGAACTAGATGTCCTACAATAGTGGGCAAGTACTGGGTCCAAAATGCTGACTCAGTTTGTCTAAAATTCCACCTAATCGACGAATTATATGTAGTGTTCAAATTTAAATATTTCAGTTGTCCATGTTTACACTCTTCAAAGTGCAAGCCTAAAATTTGCGTATGTGATGGATTGCCATGTCTTGCAAAATCTGAGTAGGCCTTCATAAAGAAATGGCTCATGTTCCTGTCACTTCTCGTCCACTGGTCTCTCGAAAACCTTTCTTTAGATGGCAGCATTTCAATGTCCAAAAACGGCGCACCACATAGCAAATAATGTTCTATGTTATGTGGAACTTTCTGCCATTCTGGTAAATTGAATGATTCTATCGTTGTGTTTAATACGTACATGTATACGGGCACGTTTTGTTCAACAAGTAGTTTGATCATTTTGTCATTTGGGGCGGTGTACAGAAAATCTGTGAGCAGCTACAAACATTTTGAATTAATTAGGCGAAATGGTGAAACTGACAAACATAGAATATCAAAAACTAAACTAAAACCAAGATGTGAATCACTGGCCTATTACTATACGTTAGAAACATTCACTTTAACGTTCATTCACTAATCATAGGCAGAAATAATGTTCAGATGTAGTATTGTTGAAATATGCGGAAAGAAATGGGAAATTCGCCAATTAGATATGACAACACAGACTTATATTTTAAGGTGTCATTCAAGCTCTCATCTCTTTTTGGTTTTAGTTTAGTTGCTTGATTTTTATGGTTCACATTCTAAAATTATCAGCACCTCTACAGGATGTGACCGCAATAATTTCATTTTAAAAATGACTATTTTGATAGGTATATTCTCCAACAGCATAGAATATTTTTTAAATATTTTATAATGGTTTTCAATATTGCTGAAATATTTTGAAAGTTCTAAAAACATTTTGAAAATATTCAATGGAAATATTTTATATCCATCTTCGTAGGAATATTTTCAAAATATTTTAAATTGTTTATAAAATATTATTAAAATATTAAAGTATATGTTAAATTTAACCTTTTATGCATAATTAAGAAAATATTTTAAAAATATTTCTTCGATTACTGGCATGCCACTTCCATCATTCCTTAGAAAAAAATATATAGTTACAATGCACAAACAAATATTAGTGTCAAATGTCATTGTAAATTTGCATCCAATTTTCTCTGTGATAATGATTACCTATTATATCAAATTATTTCAATTTACTATATTAATTTAGTTTTTATAGTTTTTCTCTTTTATTTTAAGAATGACTTAAAATAGCGATAATCGGTTAATGAATTAATCGATTCCAAGTGATTATCTGATCTGTAAAATAATTTTTTTGACCAGCAAATGCAAAATTTAACAGCAAAAATATTTTTTTTAGCAAATTCCGGACCAGCAAAAATTATAATTTATAATAATAATAATAATAATAATAATAACCTGGGGTGCAAAAGACCGGCAACCTCCGCGCTGGTGCACCCTGGATAGGCAGAGGCAACTCTGCCTGACAAATGCCGGCCAGGGGGTACCAAGGCTAACCACCTAGTACCCCTTTCCCTTCTGGTTCCATATAACTTCAGAAGAAGGGCCCCTCACGACCGACCCCAATCGGATGGGGGTCAGAGACAAGTGGGAGGGGCCTCACCGGAACGTCTCAATGGTAACGACCGCAATGGACAAGGACGCTTTAAGTGGACGAGGAAACTTCGGGATGATTTGCTGACTTGCCGCGAGAGTAGTGAACCTGAGCGAAGGGGATACATGGCGCGATTGCATGCACTTTGGTGCGAAATGCATCCAGAGCATCGCGCCTTCTCTCAACAACATCTGAGAGATCAAGTATCCTTGCTGCTCAGGACAGGTTATGTAAGGGCAGCCCGTCAACCGGAAGAACTGCCAGCCGCAGTCCCACCGCGACAATTACCAGCTGATGGGGAACATCCTTTAGAGTTCACCGACGTAGACTTAAGGACGAGGGTTAGCCTTAATACCAGGGCTAACCTAAAGCCACAAGACCTGGCTAGAATGGACGTGGTCATCGATGAGGAAATTCCGGAAGATGCAGACATCTGGCAAATCAACTGTGTCGTGTACAACGCCGCGAAGCAACTCGTTCTCCGTG
Source organism: Rhamnusium bicolor (assembly GCA_029963845.1). NCBI lineage: Eukaryota > Metazoa > Arthropoda > Insecta > Coleoptera > Cerambycidae > Rhamnusium > Rhamnusium bicolor. The sequence continues at coordinate 36,354 of JANEYF010001626.1, forward strand.
AGAGATCAACCAATCACGGGGTCGAGAAAGCCAAGCGGCGTATACAGAAAATCGAGGGCAAGATACAGTCGGCCAGGCAACATGCTTCTAGGATCCAGAATGTGGTGGAATATAAGACGACTGGTAGAGTTTTTACTCCCAGAATCCGGCGCATAGCTGCCGGATTAAGACGTTAACACCATACTCTAAATCTGACAGTGATGCTTACCATCAAGCAGCACTGTCTAGATAGGATCCGAGCGCTCATGGCGATAAAGAAAACATTGAAGAGGTGGGTGAGCAGCATGGAACAAAACAATTTGTTCCGTACGAATCCTTCCCGCCTCTTTCAAGAGCCACAGCGTGTTGTCGAGAATCCGCCGACTGTAGATGTCGAAACCTTCTGGAAAGGAATCTACGAAACGACGCGTCTATTCAATAGCGACACTCCATCAATTGCACACTTCGAGGCTATGTGTCACAGACATCTTGAAGAGCCAGAAGAAGTGTGCCCGGCAATCAGTACGGAGGAAGTCCAACAAGCACTTGTTGGTACCAAGAACTTCGCTGCCCCGGGCCCAGACGGCATTAACAACTGGTGGTGGAAGAAATTTCCTTCCACTCACCGCCGTCTGGCGCGAGTTTTCAACTCATAGTTGAACGAGTGGCAGCAGATTCCGGACTGGTTCGTCGAGGGACGTACTGTGCTTATCCCCAAAATGGGGGATCTCTCCGACCCGAGGAATTATAGTCCGATCACTTGCCTCAACTCCTGCTACAAGATATTTACACGTATCTTGTATGCTAGGACACTGAGGTCTGTTGATCCGGTCTTCCAGCAGATACACGAACAGCGTGGTGCCAAGAAGGGCATGGCAGGTTGCAAGGACAGCCTGCTGATAGACCGCTGTATTACACAGGATTCTGTGCAATACAAGCGGAATCTATCGATGGCCTGGATTGATTACCGCAAGGCATTTGATACTACATCGCATGAGCTATTGTTGTATTTGCGGTACCAGCACCACTACTGAGATGCATAGAACAGCTGCTGCCGCTCTGGAAGACCCGCTTCACCTTAACATCAGGTGCACACTTCTGAACTTTCGGGGAAGAACAAAGTGTCTGTAACTAATATGCTTGCCGTTCCGGTTCTGCTCTACTCCTTCAGAGTAGTAAAGTGGACAGTAGAGGAGCTGCGCCAATTAGATAGAGATACCCGCAAGATGAAGAATATTCACAGAAGTCTTCATCCTAAATCGTCCGTTCCTCGTGTGTACCTCCCACGTCAACGGGGGGCCGAGGATTCTTGAGCCTGGAGTGTACGCATGGCAGAGTAGTACTGAGTATAGCATGTAACATCTTCAGCAGCTCAGATCCCCTTTTACGGTTTGTAAAACATCACGAAACTGTAGGAGTGGGAGCAGGATTGTTCAAGGCAGCAAAAAGAGCCGCAGATGAACTCGGTCTCGCATTTGATATCGGGCGAGAAGGCCGGCGAGGTGCTGATGTTGAGTCAGTCACCGAACATCAGCCAAATCGTCTGAAGGCCCGAATCAGAGCTGCCGAAACGAAAAATCTGTTTCGGCAGCATGTCGATAAACCCCAGCATGGTGTCTTCTATAAGAACATAGAAACACTGGGTTTATCGACCAGGCTGACATTCGCCTTTCTAAGGTCAACCGGGCTTAAGTCAGAGACGGAGGGATTCATTATAGCCTACCAAGATGGTGTTATCAACACCTTGGTCTACCGTAGCCGCGTGTGGCGTGTAGGGGTTCCTGATATCAACTGCAGGACCTGCCATCAGGCGCCGGAATCCCTCATGCACTTACTTTCTGCATGCCCCATATATGCGATTTCGGCCTACATCCACTGACATAACGCGGCTTTACGAGTGGTATACTACCATCTGAGGCACTCGTACGGGGTAGATCAGACACCAGTGCTGTCTTACGTCCCCGGAGATATTGACTCCGTTGTCGAGAACGAGAAATGCCGGATTTACTGGAACTACTCGTTCGCGACTGTCAGGCTAATCCAAGCCAACAAGCCTGACATAGTCCTCCTCGACGATCAACTCAAGGTGACGTATGTCATCGAGTTGTCGCCACCTGCGGAGAAAAACATCACCGTGAAGGAGGAGAAAGGGACCAAATATCGCGATCTCCGGTACGAGCTCCAAGTGCTGTACCCAGGCTACTCAGTAAAAATGGTCTTCCTTATAATCGGTGTACTCAGAGGGATAAAGCCTACGCTGCTCTCGGAACTGAGGATCATACCGGCCCGCCAAAAATCAGCCGAGTGGCTGGCAGGCCAAATGCAGAAGGCGGTCATTCTGGGTTCTCTCCGTCTACTTAGGGCGCATGATTCTGGTATCTACGACTATAGACGGCGCATCAACTACAGCCACTCCCACATCCCGCAGGGTTAGTGACTACTAACCCTGCGGGATGTGGGAGTGGCTGTAGTTGATGCGTCGGCCCGACTCCCGTGAGGCGTCGGAAGCCACGGGAGGACTGAGCGACATCGGGAAACCGAAAAAAAATAAATAAATAAATAAATAAAACGTCTTTATTAAATTAATAATTTTACATTAATTAATTTACTCCCTGGGCGAAGTTTAGCTCTAGGGCTATTCTTACACTTAACCCAATGTAAACAATTACATAAAAAAATATAAATATAAATAATAGTTACATTAAATTGAAAACATGAAAAAAAGAAAGAAAGAAAGTAAAAAGTAAAAGTAATGAGTAGATTATCCCAAAAGTTATGCAAACAGAAGTAAAAAAAAAAAAAAAAGAAAAAATATCAAGAATTAAAATGAGTTGCCACGTAACTGCTGATCTAAAAGATATTTTTTTGGGTTTCTTTTTAAAATTAGGAACGGTATACTTTTTAAAATCTAAATTTAGTTTATTGTATAAATAAATTGCGTTGTACGAAAATGATCTCTGAAACATGGAAGTGCTATGCACAGGCATTGTTAATGTGTCTCTGCCACGAACATTGACATTATAAATAGTACTTCTTGGAATCAGTTTTTCTTTAAGGTAGAGGGGTGTTGAAGTTGTGTATAAATTGTGAACAAAAACCAAAATAAAATACTTAAATAAATTGTCCATATTTAACCATTGTATCTGATTAATTTTATTAGAGATATGATCAAATTTTCTAAGATAAAAAACATATCGACAGCAAGTGTATTGTACCTTTTGAATATGTTTGTTTTTGACCATATCAAGACAAGGATAGTAAACGATATAGCAATAATAAAAATGGACAATACAAGGCTCTCACAAAGTTTTTTCTTTAATTTGAAATTCAAAATTTTTTTATTTGCATATAAAAGTCTTAAGCGTAGATAATTTTCTGTATCAAATTACTTACATGTTTAGTAAAACGAAGATTAATATTAGACAAGTCCTAAATTTTTTGTAGAATCTCACCAACTAATTAGATCATCACTTATTCTCAAAGTAATGCTAGACTTTAGCTGAATATATTTAGCTGCAGAAGTAGAGCATAGCGGAGCATTTCGACGCGCTGAGCTTTAAATTATTTTCAGAAGCATACGTTTCAATATAACTAAGGTCTTGATTAATACTAAGAGCTGCTTGGTGACAATTGTCACTATTAAAGTGAAACAACAACAACAGTTGGGTATCATCCGCATAGACATATGTTTTATTTTATTATACATGTCAGCTGTGTATACAATGAAAAGCAGGGGACCTAAAATTGATCCTTGTGGAACTTCCGATGACACATTTCCAACAGAGGATTCAGTGCTTCCAATTCGCACTAGCTGAGATCGTGATTTTAAATAGTTTTCAAAAAATAACAGTGCAATGGGGTCAAAACCATAATACTTCAGTTTAGCATACATAAGTTCATGACTGATGGTGTCAAATGCTTTGGAAAAATCTGAGTACTGTTGCAAGTTTTTTGTCTAGATTTGTGATAATAGTATCATGAAGGTTTAGTAATGCAGTTGTTGTACTATGAGCCTTTCTAAAACCTGATTGGCGTTTTGGAACAATGTTATTTTTGAAAAATATTCATTTATTTGTATATAGACAATTTTTTCTAGAATCTTTGATAATATTGGGAGAAGACTTATGGGCCTCAGTTCATTTACAGACACTGGATTTGGGACCTTCGGCGAAGGAAAAATTCTTCCATGCACTGGGAAAATAACCCATCTCTAAACAGCAGTTTATTATATGCAACAAATGTTTCATAATGACAGGAGCACATAGTAATAGCATATTTAGATTGATACCATCAATAACACTTGCATTCGATTTGAGACCATTTATTGCATTTATTATAGTAGATTCATCAACTAAATTGAACTTAAAAATAATGTTTTTATTAAATGTGTTTGAGTTAAAATGTGCAACATTTTCTGGACAAGCACTATCGTTAAAAATGGATAAAAAGTGGTCATTAACCAGGTCTGGCTTTAAAAAGGAATTTAGCGAATTTTTATTATCACTCGTATAAACATTCATAGTTCTCAGCGCACGCCACAGGTGTTCTGAGGACTTTTGTCCCTCTAAAAACGAAAGATACGCTGCTTCTTCTTTACGAATTGCATTTAACACAAAGTTTCTTTTTGTTTTATAACTAGACTAATTTGCCGGGGTATTATTGGCTTTATATTTTGACAGAGCTTTCTCACGATCTCTGATCATCAGTTTAATCATGTCAGTTAGCTAAGGAGCATGCGGCTTACTTACTCTTTTCGTACATACAGGTGCATGAATGTCGATTAGATTTATAATAAGATTAGTGAGAAGACTAACTTTATCCTCGATATAGGGCAAGTAAAAAACATCATCAAAAGGTATTGATTGTAAGTCAGAAAGAAAATTATTGTAGTTAAAATCATGAAAGTTTCTATATGTAACATATTTTTGCGCATACTTAGGGATCGATAAGTGTAATTCACAGAAAATTAACATATGGTCAGAAATCAAGTCAGCATTAAGCATCCCAGCAGTTAGAAATATTTTTATTTATAAAAATTTGATCAATCAAAGTTGCAGAATACTGGGTAATTCTTGTAGGTTCACTAATTAGCTCGTGAAAGCCGTATGTGCTGAAGCACTCAGATACTTTATTTCCAACATTAAAAAAATTCGTGTTGAAATCTCCCAAAACAACAATGTTATCATACATAGGTAATAAAAAAGGTAACACATTGTCTATAAGACTGATTAAATCTGAGTTGATTACTGCGGGAGGACGGTAAATTGTACCAATAACTAAATTTGTACTGTGAAATTTTAGATTAAGCCATAAACTCTCGATACACTCTTCATCAATATCAAAGTCAAATTGAATTACTTGGCATTTCAGTTCTTCACGAACGTACACTGCTACACCCCCACCTCTACCTGCGCGGTCTTTACGAAATAAAGAATATCTATTAATGTCCACAGTACTGGACATAACTTCATTTGGAGCCACGTTTCAGAGACCGTCACAACATCCAAAGAGTTGTTAAAGATAATTTCCTGCAATTCTAAGAAGCCTGTTGCTAAAGAACGAACATTAAGATGACATACTTTTATATTTTTATGTTTTGTGTTCCCCAGCATGATCCGCTGGCAAATCACTGTTATTTTTGTTATTATATAAAATACAATTATTGCATTTTTTGGTCACAGATTCACATTCATTTTGTTCGTGACTTTCGGTACACAGAGGACAACAAACTGGGGTAGAAGTTTGAAAATCTTTTTTAGTTTCACCATAACGTTGACAACGATAACATCGTAACACTCTGACGTAATCCTCGACATAATATTTTTCCCAGCCAATAAATAAGTGACCTTTAGACATAACTAATTTTCTTATAGAGGGTGAAATCTCTATAATATTTTACGTAAACTTTCGGACAAGTTTTGTTATAATTTTAATTTCAATTTGCTCTACATTTTCACAAATATTGTTACCACGAATTTCTTCCACTATATTTTTATCATTTGTAATGTTTTTGTTAACGCCCTTTATTAATAAATGTGGGTTGAGTATTTTAGATTCGCTGACACTAAATTTGATTAGCAAAGTCACGATTTGCTATTTAAATTTTGTTGATCAGAAAATTATTTTGCAGATAAAATAATTAATTCCCAATACTTATTCATTGTACAGAAATTTGTATATTAAATTTAATTATAAGTTGCTACTAATATAGAGCTGTCTGATGTGGCTGGAGTACAGCCACGGTCTTGCGATGGCGTCACACGTGCCGATTTAGAAGTGATTTACGCTGCAGTCTTATTTGAAAGGTTAATGCGTGAGGTTGTACCTATAAATTATACATAATGTCAAACGCGCCAAAGGGTAAAAAACGACCGTACGCGGACACAGTGAATAAATTTATCGGTGAATTTCCGGATTTATTCTATGACGGATGTAAAATAATTTGTAAAGTTTGTAATCAAGACTTAATGTGCTGGCACAAAACAGATTGTCGTCGTCATCAACACCGTGCAACATCAAAATAAAAAAAATGGCATGCCTTTGACAACTCAGTTTATGTTTGATTTATTGTTAATGTTAATAGCCTGTAATATTCCGCTACACATACTGGATAAACAACCATTTCGGAAGTTTTGGAATAAATACAATCCCCAGGTGAACTTACCAAGTCGTACATCGTTACGTAGATATATTCCAGCTGTTCGTGAAGACATTGTAAATAGGATTAAATGTGGATTAAAAAATACACGGCTCTGGTTATGTATTGACGAGACGACAGATTGTAAAAAAAATTCTATTTTAAATATTATAGTACGTGTACTGGGCCCTCTTAAACTAACATTTCCACTTTTACTAGCTAGTAAAAGACTAACTGCGTGTACTGGCGAAATAATTACGGGGTGTTGGAGACATTCGAAAAATTTGAACTTTCAACAAGTCAAGTATTGATGTTTGTGACTGATGGTGCTGCGACAATGCGCATGGTAGGTCGTTCTTTTCAAAGAGACAATTGTAGGTTTTTACATGTTACGTGTAAAGTGCATGCGTTACATCTTGTGGCAGAAACGATTCGAAAATGTTTTCCAGAGGTAGATGCATTAATTGCAAATACAAAAAAGTTTTTCTCAAATCTCCTAAACGGCTTCGAGCATTTCACAGACAGTGTCCTGGTATCCCTGAACCACCAGAGCCGATTCTTACACGTTGGAGAACGTGGTTGAAAGCGGCTTTTTATTATGCTGAATATTTTCAACAAATAAAAACTGTGATACTACAGTTCAACCCTAACGAGGCTGCAGCTATTAGGGAAAACCAGACAAGCTTTCAAGACGTTTCCCTTGAAACAGATTTAAAAACTATTAATAACAATTATAGAGGACTACACGACGCAATAGAAAAATTGCAAAATAGTTCGTTGTCGTTAGTGGAAACGCTGCAAATAGTGGACGACGTAAATACACAGCTACAGGCTATAAATGACGCAAAAAATAATCGCGTTAGTGAAAAATTCGAGAGTGTATTACAGAAGATCATGATTTTAGCAAATTAAGACAAATTTGTGATGGTGCATCTACAACTTCGTTAAGTGAGTTCACAGATTGTTTTACTTATGCCTGTATTACATCCGTAGATGTCGAATGGTCATTTTCAAAATGCAAAACATATTTTTTCACTAAAGCGAACATCGCTGACGGAGACAGCTGTAGAAACATACCTGATGCTATTATACTATAGATCTTCCCCACTTTGTGATGACGACAACCAAACTACTTCATAAATCTGCTTAAAAGGGTGAGTTTTATACAAATTTTTATAAAATGTAACATTATTGTTAAAATTTATTTCCATTTACTGTACTTATTCAAGTATTATGATATGATGTAAACATATGAGTCATATGACGGCTCTGTCGGCCAGGTGACCTCGGACAGCTCTACTAATCAATAATGTTAAAAGAAAATAAATTAATAAAAATGAAAAAAATTGAAAAAAAATTAAAAAAAAAAACAAAAAAAAAGCCGAGAGATGTACTCGAACCACGGTCGAATATTTACCATTACCATTTAACAAATTTTATTCTTCGTTTCATATTTTATATGTCAGGGCTTAAGCTGATGCATTTTATTTATATTATTTATACGGATTATAACCACTACGCCATTCCAGCTGCAACACAGACGACTCGACCTATTTTATATATGTGTAAGTTAAACGTAATACTTTCAAGTCTTATTATCTCGAGAACCAAAGCCAATTGTGTAAAATCCATTCTTAACATATTTGGTAGTCCCCTTGTAAATAATTTCACTCTACAGAAATGTTACATAAAAATTTTTTTCAGAAAAAAATTATTTTAGATGAAATTTTATTTAAATTCCATATAAATTAAATTGATCAAATTGTCTTCAATTTACTTCTTGGCAATATGCTAGAAAGAAATTGAGATAGGTATTTAAAAATCGACTTGTTGGAGCGATTTTTTGTCACTCGCTTGGTAATTTTGTCCAACTTATTCCAACTTTTACGGTGCACGCTGTATATACTGTAGGTTTTACAACGTTTTTTAATACATATTATTTATTATATGATTAAAAGATTTTCTGTCCTTTTTTTTAACATTTAATGTCAAATTAATTTAAATACATTTTCATTACGTGACTAATTTAATCTCAACTAACACCCAACGTATGAACTTGAGCATCGAATTTAATTGATCAGTAATTACTTTCATCAATTAAAATTATTTATAAATATTATAAATATAATATAACCAATTAGTAGTAGTAGTAGCTTATTTTACTAGGCAAGTAGGCCACAATGGGCCCTTTTTACCTAAGGACCTACAGTTTATCGTGGACTCCAAACCACGGTCCTCGACTGTCAACTAACCCACCGCCTGGGCCTGCCCGCCTGCACCGCTGGCAGAGTAGCAAACCTCCCGGGCTCGCCTCTCCGCCTGCATCAGGCTAGCGGCCTTCCCGGGATTGTCTGTTGACAGCCTACTGACTGTTAGACGAGCTAGCGTTCATCCATCCAATTGCCGGACTCGATCAGTGCTGCTTAACTTCACTGATCGAATATTTTTATAATATTGTGACAATATTTAAAACATTTTACAAACTTTTTAAAATATTGAAATTAACGAAATATGTTTACCAAATATTTTTTAAAAGATCCTTTTGCTCTCTGGGTTTATACATACAAAAGTTAATGAACATCATATTTTATACATGTACATAATAATTACTGACTAATTGTATGTAAATAGTTAATTCTGTAAGTGGTGGTGGTATATGCGAATGGTCATATAGTCACAGCCATACACACCGATTCGTGAATTGTTTGTAGCTGGTCTGCAATTTGTACTGAGTGCAAGCAAGCTCGAACTAAGTAGACTGTACTCTTAATGACCTATCCTAACCAATAAAGGTGAGGCGTGAGACTTTGTATCGTCGTATCATGTCGACTTCACCTCCTCGCTTCACGTCGTTCCCTTTGTATAACAATTTAGGTATTCTCTGCAAGAGTGATGCGGTAGACAACACCATTATTTGCTATGATAAGTCGTTAAAAGAGTCTAATTAGTTCGTACTTGTTTGCACTTACTAGTAAAAATTGCATACCGAAAATTTACAAATTTCCGAAGCGGTATAATGACTATAGAGACATTTAGATTTATTTATTAGTCATAAATTCACTGTGGTGACTGGTGAGATAATACGTCCTCATTTACCGTACTTCCAAAATTATACGCTGTTTGATGAGAGCTAAGAATATACATTCATGCTTATGAATAATAATAATAATATTATATTGGTGTCACAAAACATAATAATGTGCTTAAGGTACATTTACAACAAATTCACTACAGACACAATTTGCTAATGGATTGTGAATTGTGCTGAGATAAAATTTAGGTCGTTTATAATGAGTTAGAAGCTACCATCTGTTTACGTGTGTGCAAATTCAATTTAATTAGATAATTACAATTATTTAACATAACTTCTAAAAAACAGTATATTTTTTAATACCAATCACAAACTGACTAAACATAAATAATAAAACTGGCTAATTTTAATTTTTAGCATTTTTAACTGATTTTTAGAGGGTACCCAGTAAACACAAAGTATGAGCCTTTATTAGCCCATCATATCCAGTAAAGGCCGGATAAAAGCCCAGAAAAGACGAATACTTGGTGTTTACTGGGTAAAAAATCCGGACAAGAACAGTAAAAGAAAATTTAACTCTTATACCACCTACATTGGTCTTGATCTGACTTTTAATTTGATATCAAACATGTATATATAACGCTTGATTTCTTTTATTAAGTCTGATAAAAATCGGTTCAAAATGCTAAAAATAGTAAAATAATGGTAAATTTATATCACTACATTTTGATAATATAACTCAAGCAAACTAAAAAAAAAATACTCATCTATGGTCTCGTGTTTTTGTACAACAGTTTGATTTCGTTATATTGTCATATACATCCAAGTTTTTGTGTAAATAAATATTTGTCCGATAAAATTGAAACCTTTTGTGGTATTACTTATGGAAAAAAAATGCGCCATGTACTCTACCGCAAGATTGTAACGGTCCATTTTTTCGAATTAGTAATTTGTACCATATTCGTTATCGATTAACTAAAATGGTTTGAATTATACATTAAACTCCAGACTTGCTTAATATAATTTTATTATAAATTACTGTATTACCCCGATGTAGTGACGCTACTGTGCGAATGGCATGGGGCCTAGAAAAATTTAAACTAGCGCGCACCGGTCGGATGCTTTTCGCGGAGTGTGGGGGACATGGCTTTTTGGTGCGCGTTGAACAGATCATGCAGAGCGACTGTCTAGGAAAGTGTCGTGTATAAGTTGTTGCTACGTTTTGTGTGTAAAAAGTAAAACGAGCTTGAGCCGCTGGAGATAGCTCCTTGTGACCGTGCCCTGGTGGGAACGCATTCCCTTGCCTTGTTCAGTCTGAGTGGAAATGTTGTTTTGGAGTTTGCATTTTAGTAACTAAGAAAGAAAAATGCATGAGCCAACCCTTGGTAAGGCCTTCTTATTTAAGTCATGACTAGGTACCTAGGAAACGAATCAGTGTTCCTGTGTCTGTTGGCAATGCTGCCCAGAGGCGACTAAGAATCCGACTTAAATGATTTGCAAATTAGTTTATGTTTTCTCTGCATTTTGAGATTAAAGCTATGTAACTTACCTATTGTCTACATTAAAATTTATCATCGGGAAATATTGATGGACGCAGTTAACCCGTTTTTTCCTTTTTTTAAACGGTAGCCGGTGTTTGATTAGCTAGAATTTTGTGTAAACAAAAACACTTAAAAAAAGGTGGCACCTAACAAGACTTGTTCAGTAAGTGAAACATTTTTTAGTTCTTAAGTTATAAATTGCTGATGAATCTTTCCTTGTTTAATATTAAGTATTTTGACAAGTTCTCCAGTAATCACGAGCTTTCCATGCCCAGTGAACAGAGTCTAATTTTGGTTGTTTCGTTTATAAATAAATGTAAATTTAAACTAAACTTTGTTTCGTTAACATTCTGATTTAATTATCTAAAACAAAATAGCGAGAAAAAGCCTCGTTATAAGGTGGTGTGGAAACGAGTATCAAATATTGAGTGCTTAACTATTTACTATTGTCTTATAGTCCATAAACAAGAAATTACGCATATCGCACCGAAACTGGCAGGTATTGCAAGTAAAAAACACTGTTTTCCCATAATCGCGCACAAGTATCGAACTTCGAGCGAATGTATCTCCAAAACGGTTAACTTAACGAGGATTAATATTGGTAATAAGTGTTTCTGTCAAAAGTTAATATTTTAAGATATTCGCGAAAAACTAAATTTCGGTGCCATATCGTAAATATGGCGGCTCACGCAGACATCGTACGAGGGGGAAATCTTAGTATGATGAGTGGGAGATATAATTAAAGCGATTAAAACAAATATCTGTTGTTTGGGAACGTTTCAGTAGATAATATTGTCTGCATAAAAACAGTCACTACAAATGTATTTTAATGAAAGACGCTGGAATCTAACTACAAATTATTTAGAACAATTATTAATAATATTTAACTTTTAAATTTTATTCTAGTGCCAATAAATAATTGTTATAGTGCAACAGAGGAGGCTGGTGAATTTAGGTTATACAATATTTCAATATTGGAGCATGGAACCCAAGCAATATTTGAAGGCACGAGTATTAGTACTGATTGACGAAGTTTTGCAGAAAATAATTGAAAAAAAATTTGAGCGTAGCCTCCCAGATTACTTCCAGACCATTAGTAAAATCTTTGCAAACTATTTTTCTTTTTCGTAATCAGGTTTTCGAAAATTTAGATTTTTTGTAGTTATGATACTTTGAAATTTAAGTTCTTCATTGTTTAAATTTCAAAATATTATTACTTAAAAAAAAATCAAAATTTTCGAAACAAAAAAAAACGGGATTGCAGAGATTAGCATGTATGGCCGTAACGGGGGCAATTACCACTACACCGTCTGCTGCAATAGAAATCCTCCTCGATTTACCCCCTTTTCATATATACTTGGAGAGGCCAGGCGAGCAACCCACAGACTGCAACAAGCGGCCATTAATATGCCGCAGACTAGTATCATGGAGCGGAACAGGTTGCTGGATGACAGAGAATCACAGCATCCTGGGAATGCCCTCGGATACTATGCCTACCATGACCAATTACAACCTGACCTTCAACATCCTTTCTCCCGAAAGATATGAGTGGGATCGGAATATGACCGACCTACTGAGGGCAGACAGTTGCAGGTTTACAGACGACTCCAAAACTCTTAAGGGAACAGGAGCCGGAATACATAGCTACAGACCAAGAGTGAGGATATTCTCAAGCCTAGGTACTGATGCAACTGTTTTTCAGACCGAGATTCATGCCACTGAACTGTGTGTGCAAAGGCTGGAATATATGCATCTCACACGCAGATCAATAAAAATTGTCTCAGATAGCCAAGCAAGCTCTTGGCTCCTACCGGTGTTGCTACAAAACGGTATGGAACTGTCAGAAGGCTTTAAATCATTTGAGCAAAAACAACAAAGTGACTCTGGTCTGGATACACGGCCACTCTGGTATGGAAGGTAACGAAATAGCCGACTCCTTGGCCAGAGAAGGAGCGGGATTACGAATCATCGGACCAGAACCGATACTCGGCATATCTTCAAGTACTGCTAAGATGGCTATCTCAACATGGGCTGAAAGGAAAACTCTCCAGTTACCAGGATTAGTTTATTCGAAGGCGTTTATAAAATACCCTTTGAAATCAAGAGCTAAGAAACTTTTAGTTAAACAGGGTGGGTAAACCTGAAAACTGTAACAGGCCTATATACTAGGCACTGCCGACTAAATTATCATCTGCATAAACTCGGCTTAGCGGAAAACGCCGAGTGCCGTCTATGCCTGGAGGATGATGAGAAGGCAAATCACATCTTATGCGCCTGTCCCGCTGTGGAGAGGATCCGATTCTCAATATTTGGCAAAGGGCAACTGCTGCCAGAGGATCTCGACACATTCTCACCCAATAAAGTTATCAGTTTCATTAAAAGACTGAACTTATTGAGTGAAATATAACTAGGAGTGAGCCACAATAGGCCTGCTGATGGCTGCAGTGGAGGGTCTACAGGGACCCACTCACAAAAAACCTAATTCCTAATTCTGTCTTTTACTTTAGTTATTTGGTTAGTATTAGGGTTATGTAAGATTACTGAATTTAGAAAAATCTCGGTTATTTCAAAAGGGCCGTTAAATTTATTCTGCAATTTGTCTTTAATTTGTGATTCTTTTACATATATTTTTTCGCTGATATTATATTGTTAACTATTTTCAGGAACGTGTTTATAAAAACGCATTTCAGCTTTTTCTTCATTGTTATTTTGTAATAATGCGATATTTTATTATTTAAATCTCGGGTGTATTTAGTTATTAATTCCTTTTGAAGAAAGAACAAATTTTACGTACATATTGAGAGTGAGTTCATGTGCTTTTTAAGGGGAATCTTGCCGATTTAAATTTCAGCTTTTGACTAAATGTATGAAACAAGGTATAAAGCCTAATTGTTGTTGTTTAGTGTTTAATTTATCATTTAAAGCTTAAATTACTAAAATAAACAGTGACAAAAAGTTAAAAAATAACAAAAAACTTTAGTGATTTTCTTTTTTTTTACTAAAGAAAGAAAAGAAAATTATCTTTAATTTAACAATAAAGACAGGTCAGGACTTTAAGAACTAAATTTGGTCATACAAGAGTGAATTATGTTTGAAACTGAAAGTACTGTAGAAGACAATTTTAAATTTAAATGTTGTAAAAATAAGTACCTAAAAAATTTACATATGCACACAATGCTATGGTATATTCCATAAAAGTTGCGTGTTACGTCAAAAAGCAAAATTAGGTATGTTGGTGAGAATAAGTTAATATGTTGCAATAAGGATGACACGTCAATCATAATAAATGAGACAGAGCTTGAAGAAATCAAATCTACAGTCCAGGACCTACACAATGAAAACGAGCTAAAGAATAATTTTATTGTAAAACTAAAACATGGAAAAATGGAATTCATGAAAGAAGTTTCAAAAATGGAAGAAGAATTAAATTCTATCATAATTAATCAAGAAGTTAAACTGGAGGAACTGAAAAATGCCGTTGAAGAGTTAACAAAAGAGTTAATGATTTATAAAAGTAAAGAACTAGCTAGTGTCACTACGCAGACGGATAAACTGAAGATATTGTCAAAACATGCATCTACAAATACTGCAGGTAAAATGCATAATCTAAAGAATATTTCTACAAACACAGACTCTATTGAAAACCATAATTTACACAATAAAAGTAAAAATATGATTCAATATCAACCCAAGGACATCAAAACGAAAATGTAGCACTTAAGAAAAAAACGAAAAAAATTTAATCTTAGATCAACATGGGAAAAATATGGTGGAACATTTGGCTTCCTTACAAAATAGTTATGATATACAAGCCATACTTAAAACAAATGCCACAATGGCGGATATTATAAATAACATTAAAGTATTTACAGAAACATTTACCGACTTGGATTATGTAATAATATTAGCAGGTTTTAATGATATTGCTATTTATAGAAAATATTTTCTGTTCAAATTTTTGACTGTCAATATTAAATTATGTTCTCAAACAAATATTATTATATCATCTATTTCATATTCTAGAAACGACTATATTAACAAAATCATTTTTAAAGTAAACTTGAAATTAAAAAAAATATTTGTGATAAATTGGACCAATTTACTCAAGGACACATAGAGTATCTAGAAGTGAATCAAAGAAATATCATATTTAGTAAGAAATTTGTTGGAAAAAAACATTGTGCTACTAATAAATCATTTAAGAAATAGGGAAAAAAATGTATTTTTAAATGATTAGAAAGGACAACAATAAATCTAATTCTGTAATAGATTCGATCAACTGATGTAAACATTCAAGAAAATACGCCTTTTTTTATACCCTCGACTGTCTCAAATAACATAGAACACTAGCAATAGAAGACTGAAAAATAAGTCTATTTTTGATATAAAGATCCCACTGTAACATTAAATTCAATTAACATATGTCATGCTAATGTTCAGGGTTTTATGAATAAATTTAATGAAATTGAAGTATTTGCCATTCTTGAAAATATTGATATCTTTTGTATAAGTGAACACTGGATCTTAGACAATGATATAATTAATCTTAACTTTTCTGGCTTTCCTTCTTATTTCGCATTATGTTAGAAGTACTCATATACATGGTGGTGTGCGTATTTTGGCAAAACTTGGTATAGATTTTATTAATTTGGATCAAATCAATAAGGTTAGGTTTGTTATGAGTGGGTCTCAATAGACCCTCCACTGCGGCCATCAGCAGGCCTATTGTGGCTCACACCTAAGTATATTTCACCCAATAAGTTCAGTCTCTTAATGAAACTGATAACTTTATTGGGTGAGAATGTGTCCAGATCCTCTGGCAGCAGTTGCCCTTTGCCAAATATTGAGAATCGGATCCTCTCCACAGCGGGACAGGTGCATAAGATGTGGTCTGCCTTCTCATCATCCTCCAGGCATAGACGGCACTCGGCGTTTTCCGCTAGGCCGAGTTTATGCAGATGATAGTTTAGTCGGCAGTGCCCGGTATATAGGCCTGTTAGAGTTTTCAGGTTTATCCTGTTTAACTCTAAAAGTTTCTTAGCTCTTGATTTCATAGGGTATTTTATAAACGCCTTCAAATGAGCTAATCCTGGTAACTCTTGCCAATACTGGAGAGTTTGCCTTTCAGCCCAGGTTGAGATAGCCATCTTGGCAGTACTTGAGGATATGCCAAGTATTGGTTCTGGTCCGATGAATCGTGATCCCGCTCCTTCTCTGGCTAAGGAGTCCGCTATTTCGTTACCTTCCATACCAGAGTGGCCGGGTATCCAGACCAGTCACTTTGTTGTTCTTGCTCAAATGATTTAGAGCTTTCTGACAGTTCCATACCGTTTTGGAGTTACACCGGTAGAAGCCAAGAGATTTTATAGCTGCTTGGCTATCTGAAAAAATTTTTATTGATCTGCGTGTAAGATGCATATATTCAAGCCTTCGTACACACAGTTCAATGGCATGAACCTCAGCCTGAAAAACAGTTGCATGAGTACCTAGGTTTGAGACTATCCTCACCCTTGGTCTGTAGCTGTGTACTCCGGCTCCTGTTCCCTCGGGAGTTTTGGAGCCGTCTGTAAACCAACAACTGTCTGCCCTCAGTAGCTCGGCTTTATTCCGATCCCACTCATCTCTTTCTGGAGAAAGGATGTTGAAGGTCAGCTCGTAGTTGGTCATAGTAGGCATAGTAACCGAGGGCATTCCCAGGATGCTGTGATTCTCTATGTCATCCAACAACCTGTTCCGCTCCATGATACTAGTCTGCGGCATATTAATGGCCGCTTGTTGCAGTATGTAGGTTGCCCACCTGGCCCTCTCTCCAGATATATATGAAGAGGGGGTAAATCCAGGAGGATTTCCATTGCAGCTGACGGTGTGGTGCTAATTGCTCCCGTTACGGTCATGCAAGTTTGGATTTGGCCGTCCGTTGTAATCCTTTCGGCCATCAAATAATGGATCCGTATGTTATCATTGGTCTGATGACCGTGATATAGATCCAGTAAATTTGTTGGGCTCATGCCCCAGGATTTGCCACAAATACGACGGCATGTCCATAGGGACAGCTTTGCTTTGTGGATTACCTTTTCCAGATGGGAGTTCCAATTAAGTGATTTATCCAGAGTGACTCCTAGATATTTCAACCTCCTCCGCAAATGGAATAGTTTCACTCATTAAAGTGGGAGGTCTTAAGTCCTCCAGCTTCATTTTCCGGGTGAATGGTACTATTACTGTTTTTTGAGGGTTTACAGACATCTGTTCCCTGTCGCACCAGTTACTCACTGCATCCAGTGTCTCTTGAAGGGTATTTGATATTACTCCTTCAGAGTTTCCTCTGACTAGTATGACTAGATCATCTGCATATGCTAGAACCTCAACCTCCCACAGTGTGAGAATAACCAGTAGGTCGTCCACAAGAAGTGACCACAAAAGGGGGAGAGAACCCCACCCTGCGGGCACCCTCTCGTGGCTCTAAACCTGTTTCTCCCTGTAGAGACGTTGTTATGGTTCTGTTTGATAGCATAGCACGAATCCAGTCGCCTATAGTAGGCTCAATTCCTCTGGCAGTCACTGCTGCATATAAGGAGTCGGGCAGTGCATTATTAAATGCTCCCTCAATGTCGAAAAAGGCTCCCACCGCAATTTCCTTCATTTGAAGGGATTGGGTGATCTTCTCGACTAGGTTATTGAGTGCTAGTTCTGTTGATTTTCCTGTCTGATAGGCGTACTGATGGATATTGAGGGGGTGATGATTCAGGATGTTCCCCCTGATATATCCGTCCAGCACCTTCTCCAGGCCTTTCAACAGAAAAGATATCAGGCTAATTGGCCTAAGCGATTTAGGGCTTGGTTCTTTCCTACCCATTTTTGGTATATATACTACCTTAACCGCCGACCAACAGGATGGGATATAGTTCCATACCAGACTAGCTCTGAATAGTTTAATGAGGAGTGGGAGCAATATTTCCAGTCCATTTTGTAGTAGAGCTGGAAAAACTCCATCCTCTCCTGGCGATTTGAATGGTTGGAATGATCTGATGGCTCACTCAATTGCCGGTATTGTGATCACATTTTTAGCCGTCAGCCAATCATTTTTATCAGGTCGTTTTAATCGGCCTTCTGATGATGACGGCTGTTGGTCATCCGCATTCATCAAATCAATAAACTATCGGTTGAAATGCATATTTAAATGTGTGGTATTTTATGCCAAAGTACTAATAAAATAAAAAGTATATTAATTGCAATATATAGACCGTCAACTGGTGATACAAATGTTTTAGCATCCAAATTATCAGAAGCCTTCACAATTGCTGCGGCAAAATCAGATTATATCATGTGGAGACACTAATTTAGATTTTAATAATAAAATACCAAGTACAAAAATATTAATTGATATTTTTGACTCCTTTGAGCTGAGAATATTAACAAATGAACCCACCCGGTTGACATCATCCAGTTGTATTGATTATGCAGTCACAAATATACCATTTGAAATGTTAAAGTACAAAGTGACAAATCTTAACATTGCCGATCACTTTGCACATATCATTTCAATTTCAATGAGAAATAAACCAAATCCGGTAGAGTCTATGCAAATGAGCGCCAGATTGAAACCAATCTCAATGAGATGAACTATCATTTGGGTAGAATAGATTGGACATATCTTGTTAATTTAGATCTAAATGAAGCTTTTGAATTGTTTTTGGAAAATATAGCCTGGTATCTTAATGTTAGTTGTCCTGTCAAAACGTATAGCAAACATAATGTAGTAAGACCTAAAAATAGTTGGTTATCCCCAGAATTAGTTAATGAAAGTAAAAAACTGAAAGAAATGTTTTATCATATTAACCATCACAACAATGAAGGTGGAAAAGCAACATATAATAAGAGGGAACAGGATTACAGAAATAAAATAAAAGAAGCCAAAACACAATATTACAGTAATAAAATAATAAACTCAAATAATAAATCTAAAGAAACCTGGAGAATTATAAACAATAAACTTGGCATAAACAAAATTAGTAGTAATAAAATTGTATTGAATTTTGATAACAATGTAATAACAGATCATGATGTAATTGTTAACATATTTGTAGCTCATTTCTCTACACTAGTTGAAAAAAAAAACTTGTAAGCCATTTTGGTTCCTACTTAGCACTACCTTGTACTTTAACAAATAGTATTAATTTTCTTAGAGTCTGTAAATGAACTTGAAATTAAAAACATTATAGGCTCCTTAAAAAAATACAAAATCAAGTGGTTTTGATGAAATAACAACCCAGGTGTTAAAATACATTTGTAGTAAGATAATACAACTTTTAGTATATCTATTGAATTTGTCATTAGAAGTAGGTCAGTTTCCTGATGTACTGAAAATGTTCTACCTCTGCATAAAAAAGATCATTTAAAGAATATAGAAAATTTCAGACAAATATCAGTTATAAGTATGTTATCAAAAGTTTTGAAAAGAGTGGTCTACAACAGAATGGAAAGCTTCTTAGACAGATATAAAATCTTAACAGACTCACAACATGGCTTTAGAAAGCATAAATCTACTGAAACAGCATGTTGCCATTTAATGGAATATTTATATTCCAATCTGGATAAAGGCCAGTATGTTCTATCTCTATTCTTTCATCTCTCCGCAGCTTTTGATACTGTGAATCATCAGTTTCTTATGGAAAAACTATATAATATAGGTGATTGAGTTGACCTTTACTTGATGAAAATCCATGTTATACGAAACATAATAAAATTTTTTGTTGTTTTTTGATTTTCACTAAATTTATTTGAATATATACTTGAATATATATTTTACATGACAATCGTTTCGCCAACACAGAGTGGCTTCGTCAGATGTGAGTATTATACTAACTTTTACAATGCAGAAACAGGGTTTAATATGAAATTTATCTAAGGATGTAAACTAATATTAAAGTAGGTAATTTAAGAACTGTCCTGATTTTAAACACTAAGAGTGGTGGATGCAGTAATAAATAGAAATATATAGAAAGTGTACTTTACACTCAAAATAAGTTTAACAGTGGTGAAGAATTAGTTTCTAATTGATCATTTAATATTATATTCTGTCTTTTTAATTTATTAATTTCTAGTGATTCTAGTAACGTCAATTTAGGACTTTTATTTTCTAAATGCAGGACTTCTAAATTCGGATTGAAACTATGGTTATCTTCTAGGAGGTGTGCTGCATATGTGGCATCTTCTTTACCATTGGTAAAACTTCTTCTGTGTTCTGCAACTCTTGTTTTGAAATTTCTTCCCGTCTGCCCGAAATAAACTTTAGGCCAAGTACCACAGGACAGCTTATAGACTCCCGACTTACTTTCCTTTTTAACTCTATCTTTGTTATTTTTAATTAATTTACCGAGTGTGTTATTATAAGCGATGTTGACATTCAGTTTTCTTAAATTTTTGGCTATTTTATCTGTTGGTTTACCGATGTATGTGAGGGTTTTATAATTAGATTCTTTCAAAGTGGTGTTTGGATATACTAACTGTATCGCTTTTTTGTAATTTTTTGTGGCAAGTATTTTATCAATCATTATTGGGCTGTAGCCATTGTTAATTGCTATCTGTTTTATTATATTTAATTCAGAATCAAAGTTGTCTTTAGATAGAGGAATGTTGATTAATCTATGTATCATACTGTTGTATGCTGCTTGTTTGTGTTTCAAAGGGCGTGTAGAAGTGTTGTGTATAGTAGTATCAGTATGAGTGCTTTTATGGTATATGGAGAATGTATGTAAGTTATTTAATTTTGAAATAGATCTAAACAGTTTATTGAATTGTCGTCCTCTATTTCCATAGTGAATTTTATATTCGGATGTAAATTATTAATGAATTCTAAGAATTGGTTTAGCTGTCTTTTGGTTCCTGTAAAACAAGTAATTATGTCGTCTACATATCTATACCAATATATGAAATTATTTATATTTTTATTACTATGTATTTCTTTCTCTAAGTAATCCATGAATATTTCTGCTAAAATCGGGCTTACGGGATTTCCCATTATTAAGCCATCGGTACCTACATAAAATTCACCATTGAATTGAAAATAATTTTGGTTTAAACATATTGACAGCAGATGTAAGATTTCGGACTTTATAACAGGGTTCGTGTTATAAAGTATAACATTATAAATTGGGGCAGTGCAACTGAAATAAACAGAGTATTTGCAATACAAAAAAAGAATAATGAGACTGATATTTGGGATGAAATGTAGAGAAAGCTGTAGGGACATTTTTAAACTAAAAAAAAATTAACTCTTCCCAGCTTATCTACATTAAAATGTATCACATTTTTAACCAAGCATAAAGATAAATTTACAACACTCTCTTTAAGTCATAACTACAACACTAGATATGGTGATCTCATTTCTATTTCTAACCGCAGATCTAGTAATTTCAAACATTGTTTTTATTATAATTGCATAGTTTGTTACAATGCATTACCGATTGAGATTCGTAACATAAAAAATTGTGACAATTAGGCAAAAAAAACATAAAATTTACATTTACTGATATTATTTTATACTCACGTCATATTTCTTTTGTTTTATATTTTATGTTGACTTGTCAAATATACATTATGTATCTTTTTTATTGCTGAATAAATATTCTATTCTATTCAATTCTATTTGGTTGTACAAAGTTTCAGGGGGTCAATTTGATGTGTGACCAAAAATTAATTCGTATGGAGTAAAACCATGCGATTTGTTTGTCGAATTATTATAACAAATTATTACATATGGCAAAATAGTAAACGGATCTTCGGTTTTGTGAACTCGTATTATTTCTGCTAAAGTTTCATGAAATCGTTCTAATGAGCCGTTTGATTGTGGGAGTCCTACACTCGAAAATGTTAATTTTATGTCGTATAACGTACAAAGATCTTTTAATAAACTATCAAATTCACGACCATAATTGCAATGTATCCTTACAGGTGTACCATAGTGTTGGAAATATAATAACAACGCATTGACAACGGATTTAGTGGTTTTATTTCGAATTGCGCAAGTTCGCGTTAATTTTGTTAATTCGTTGCGAATAGTAAGGGCGTGATTTCGCCTGGGTGATTCAAATATATCGATATTTATTCTTTCGAAAGGTGTTTTTGGAGTTTCAGTGATTACTAATGGGTTGCCGAGATTTTTAAGACAAACTTTTGCTTTTTGGCAGGTTTCACAACTTTTTACATAGTATTCGACGTCTGTAGTTAATCCGTTCCAATTGTATTATCCTTCTTCTGATTGTTTCATTAATACCGCGATGTAAATTATGTTTACCTGAGTGATTTTGATTTAATAAGCTTGGAATTTGATCTTCATCGGGGATTTGTACAATATTTTGCCAATTACTAATTTTAATCTTTTTTCTGCGAAAATGAATAACATTTCTAATATTGGCAGGTCTTAAGTTATTTTCTACGTGATACGTTTGTGTAAGGTCAAATTCGTTTTTATATTTAAATAATGTAAAGAATAAAATTTTATTATACAGATTCTGGATCGAAAGGTAAAGGAATGATAAAGTACTTTCGTTTCCTGACAGTTTTGCTTGAGACAGTGTTAATTTGGATATTATAGGGTGTTCCTCAAAAATATCTTCAACTATTTTATAATGAAGATCTTGTAATTTACTTTGTTGAAAGAACGTAATAATGTTTTTATTTTCCATGTCTAGCAATTGCTTGTTAGAAAATTGAATTTTGGAATAATCGATGTGATTTTGTTTTATATAAATTAATAAAGGTGTCGAATTCATGAGCGTTTTGTTCGCTTGTAATTTTGCTATTTGTGTTTTCATCGTCATCTGTGTTGTCCTTATTAGCGGCTAAAATTTTGGAATTAAATTTGGAACAGTACGAAAAATGATTTATTTTATTCTAGATAAAGCGTCCGCATTTTTATTAATTTTACGCACGATTTCATAATCGTACTATTCGAGTTTTAAACGCCGGCGTACTAATCTACTTCTTAGGTCTTTTATGGAAAATAACCAAGTAAGTGGTTGATGATCCGTAATTACTCTGAACTTTCTGCCAAACTGATATGGCCTAAAGTGCTTAACTGACCTAACTATGGCTAAAAGCTCGCGCTCTATGGTTAAGTACTTAGTTTAGGCATTACATAAAAGTTATTTCCTCTATATGACTTGTAGATTAATAAAGAGTTATCATATGAACATTTCACATAATATCCGATACTATATGGAACATTGTTTTGATACTTCTTTTGACTTATTATTTTCATCAGTAACTGATTCTAGTATACATTCTAAATCAGCATAAACTATGAATGGAACGTTTTCCTTATGTTTATAATTCTTAAACCTTAAAATCTTCTGGGCTTCATAAGGTAGCCTGATTTTACACTCATTCAAGTTTTTACAGTCTACTGTGTGTTGTTATAGTGCTACTTCAGTATGAAAGTAATGTAGACATCGATCACAAAAATATGTCATACCATTGCGCTTACACAACTGACTTGATAAAAGGCGCGTTTCCTTTCTTTTATCTCCATGATGATCCTCTCCAGTAATTTGTAGAGATTTAAATATATCACGAAAACTCTTAATTTGACCAATACTGTTAAGTGCTGTTTTTCTCCTAAACTTTTAGCGGATTTTAGTAAAGAATTTAAAAATCTGCTTGCTTTATTATACTCTTTAATGCCTAAGTGAATATAGGATGAGTTTTCTGGATCCACTTTTAAAAGCATCGAGGTAATAGTGTTAAAACCTAATATCGCTGCACTAGATATAATGACAAATATTACTTCACAACTGCTGATGGTGATGAAAGTCAACTGTAGCTGCTCATTATATAGTTTTAAATAAGTCACGTGACTATTAATTATGCGTCAACACAGAACATCACAGTTGACACCAACACCTATCAATTTATACGTACTTTTTACGAGAAATTGTATAAAATTTATAGAATTTGTAATACATGTATGACAATAATTACTCGCTAAAACAGAATCTGTTTTTTAAATTGAATATTGGAGATACCTACTGTAATAACCCCTATAGGTACTGTTATGTGGTCAGATATAGGTATTATATATTTTTGGTAAATTATATCATTATTGTTATAAACTCTTGCTCAGTAGACCACATACGGTGGTATGTAGCATCAAATCGAAACTATGCTAACAGGGCGCCAAGGGTAATGCTTATAGCAATTAAAAGAATAATAAGAATTTACCAAAATCAAAATACTGCTTATGCACAAAAACGGTAACGTTTTGAATACTTTGTCAGATACAAAATATTTTTATGCGAAAATATAAAAATTGATGTGATTCGAGCTCAGCAGCGAATTATATAAGGATTAGAATAAATCACGAGACCGTCGTTTATGCATTTTCCGAGGGTTACCATGTTAATCTTTATGACGTAAACGTTGAGTTGCAATTAACAAGGATTCTTCTCATGTAATTATAGCTCTTATCTCATTATATGAGTCAAAGAATCATGAGAGGGTATCAGCTGTTCTCGAGAAACACAATAAAAAATATTGAAGTATTAGGCAACACAGTATGCCTTGTACTGTTGGTTGCATAATGTATACAACTGTATTTAATATTTTAGTTCTATTTTTAGTATCACAAATACGATTGGCTGTTTGTGTCAAGCCACATGTTTTTATGTAAGTTGGTAGTTAGTTGTTCCTGTGCTTGCGCATTAGAGAGACGCATTTTTATAAGCTCCTGTGTTCTTTATGATAAAATATAGTTTGATACAATACCGATCGTCAAGGTTTTTCATTTGAACAGGTTATGGGCCCAGACACCTTTTCGTAGCCTGTCGGTCGTTGTATTGAAGTGAAGTCACGTTCGAGTCGTGCATTTTTTATTTTTACGTTCGAGTCGTAAGTATCATAAAAACTTTCATGATGGCGTCAAGTTCAAGTGCGGTGATTAAGCTCGACTCGGGAAATATTCCGAAATTCGACGGATCCAATTTTCAACTATGGAAATTTAGTATCAACATCTTGTTTAAAGCAGAGAAGTTGCTCTCAGTTGTCAATGGGAAAGATGAGGAACCTGCAGATAAAGCTAGTGTAGAGTGGAAAACATGGGACACAAACAATTCAAGAGCCCAGGTTATTTTGTTGTCAACCATAACTCAGGATCAAATGCAACATTTAATAAACTGCGAAAATGCGGCAGAAATGTGGTCAAGGTTAATCGCAATACATGAGCAAAAAACGGAGATTTCTAGGGAATTACTTTGGCAGAGGTTTTACGAGTATAAAATGGCGGAAAATTCAAAAATTGCAGAGCATATCTCGGCCATTGAGCTATTAGTTAGACAGCTGAAAGATGTAAAGGAAACTATTAGCACCAGTGCAATTTGCTCCAAGGTAATAAATAGTTTACCCTCGCGATATAATGCTTTTCGCACAGCGTGGGATTCTGTACCAAGTGATCTACAAACATTTGAAAATCTAGCAGCAAGGTTATTAAAAGAAGAAACCAGAATGACGAATGATGATTCTGAAGTGTCTCGTCTTGCCTTAGAGGTTAAGGCTTTACAAAGCAAATTAGAAGCTACAAATACCAAGAAACAAAATATAAAAGAGTTGAAGAAAAATAGCAACTGTAATTATTGTAAACGCAAGGGCCATTGGATACGCGAGTGCAGAAAAAGGATAGCAGACTCGAAAAACAAAGAAAGAAAACCGGAAGATGCCACTTCAGAGCAGAGTTCGGCTTATATCTGTGATATTACATCTCTGTTCTTGTCCAGGTCTGACGTAGAGAAAAATGAGTGGATATGTGACTCCGGTGCAAGCCTACATATGACGGGTGAAAAACGTCTGTTTACAAAGTTAGAAACCATAACTGAACCTATGTTCGTTAGAATAGCGAATGACAAGTTAATTCCTGCAGTCGGTAAAGGTGCTATTGAAATACAAGCCTTTGTTGAAGGTCAGTGGTATGACCGAACCATAAATAATGTTCTCTATATACCAGAACTTAGCCACAGTTTATTTTCAGTGGGAGCTATGACTGATAAAAACTTCACTTACCACTCTTATAAAAATAAATGTGAATTCCGTGATACCAGTGGAAAAGTATCATGTGTTGGAGTACGTAGAGATAATTTGTGGATTATGAAGTTCAAGGTGAAACCCGGACCAGAATGCAATTTGGTTAATAAAAATTCACTAAAATTATGGCATGATCGCCTTGGACACGTCAATTGCAACAAAATTAAGAAAACAGCTGATTTAGTCAAAAATCTGAAAATTGATGAAAAAGAAGAATTCTTTTGTGAAACGTGCCAGTTTGGAAAGCAAGCAAGAAAACCACATAGAAGCCTAGCCAGAAACAGAACAGACAAGCCAGGTGAAATGCTTCACACGGATGTGTGCGGACCGATAAATATCACGTCTCCTAGTGGATCAAGATATTTTGTTTTATTTAAAGACGACTGTAGTGGCTATTGCACTGTTTACTTTCTAAAGCACAAATCAGATATTCTTAACAAGTTTAAAGAATACAAAGTACTAACCGAAAACCAAACCGGTAACAAGATTAAGTTTTTAAGAAGCGACCAAGGTAAAGGTGAATACATTAATAATGAATTTCAAAATTTTGTAAAGAATAATGATATACTACATGAATGTTCAGCACCGTATACGCCTCAACAAAATGGCCGAAGTGAGAGGCAATTACGAACAATTGTGGAGAGTGCCAGAACTATGCTGATTAATAAAAATGTATCTCAAGAATTGTGGCCTGAGGCTGTGAATACGGCTGTATATATACTCAACAGGACAGTTTCGACTCAAGTTGAAAATATGACACCATATGAAAAATGGTTTGGACGAAAACCAGACATAAAACACGTCAGAATTTTTGGAAGTACAGCATACATGTCAGTACCACCACAATTTCGCAAGAAATTTGATCCAAAATCCCGAAAACTATTATTTGTTGGGTATGATGGCTACTCGTCAAACTATAGACTATGGGACCCTGAAAAGAGAAAAATCGAAATAAGCTGTAATGTTACTTCAACGAAAATGAAACGGTAGAAATTAAAAAGGAAACTTTTTCATTAAAATTTGGAATTTTAGAAGATGACCAGGAAAATAATATTCAAGAAAAAATACAAGAAGTTACTGATAACGAAAGTGATATAAGTTTAGAAACTAGAAACATCTCAGAATAGCACCGAACCAACAGATTTTGAGTGTAACGAGTACTATGACATCAATGATGACAATATTAGTGAAAAACAGTTACGTGACAGAAATACACTGTCTAAACCTGATTACTATGATGCATCTGCAAATTATTGTACATTTTTTTGAACCTGCGAATTACGAGGATGTTATAAAATGTGAAAATTCTTGTAAGTGGCATCTGGCGATGCAAGAAGAAATGGACGCGCTCAAAGCCAACAATACGTGGGACTTAGTGAAATTACCCGATAATGCAAAAGTGATAGACAATAAATGGGTTTTTCGTATTAAAACCGATCAAGACGGTAAGCCGGT
This sequence comes from Rhamnusium bicolor, assembly GCA_029963845.1. Taxonomy (NCBI): domain Eukaryota; kingdom Metazoa; phylum Arthropoda; class Insecta; order Coleoptera; family Cerambycidae; genus Rhamnusium; species Rhamnusium bicolor. The sequence continues at coordinate 64,066 of JANEYF010001626.1, forward strand.
ACGGTATAAAGCACGGCTTGTGGCACGCGGTTTTATGCAAGAGAAAGGTGTAGATTACGATGACACTTTCGCGCCGGTTGTGCGGTATGACTCGGTTCTAATTCTGTTGGCGTTGGCAGCTGAAAAAGATTTAAAAATTGCAAATTTCGATGTACAGACAGCATTTTTGTACGGTGATCTATCAGAGTGTGTGTACATGAAGCAACCTATTGGTTTTAAACATAAAGAAAAGTTGGATCTAGTTTGTAAATTGAACAGAAGTCTATATGGACTAAAACAGTCTCCTAAGTGCTGGAATCGTAAGTTTGTCTCGTTTTTTAATAAATATGAATTTAAACAATTAAAAAGTGACTAATGCGTGTTTGTTGGTAGTTTCGCGAATGCTGAAGTTTATTTAGCTATTTACGTGGACGATGGACTCTTAATGTCAATATCTCAAAATGCTATTACAGAACTTATTAAGATTTTGCAACAAATGTTTAAAATAACTGTGCATTTAAACGATAATAAAATACAATTTGTGGGCCTTGAGATTGAACAAGATCTGTGTGCAGGGACAATCGCTATCCATCAACAGGTCTGCATAACAAAACTGCTCAACAAATTTAATATGACTAATGCCAAGCCTTTAAAGGTACCTGCAGAACCTAGTGCTCCTTTATCAGTAGGTAATAATTCAGATTGCAATAAAACATTACCATATCGTGAGGCAGTTGGTTCGCTAATTTTTCTAGCAACAACAAGTCGTCCAGACATTACATATGCGGTAAATCAAGTAAGTAGATTCTTTAATAATTGGTCTGATGAACATTGGCAAGCCGTAAAGCGGATTTTCCGTTATCTGAAACATACTGTTCATTATAAAATTGTATATTCTAAAACTGCAGAGATTGAAATCATGGGTTATACCGATGCAGATTATGCTGGCTGCATAGATACAAGAAAATCTACCAGTGGCTACGTATTCATACTTGCAAACAACCCTATTACATGGAAGAGTCAAAAATCGAAAAGAAGGAGGATCCTCGTAATCCATTTGGTAAGATATTATAAAAGCCTCATCATCATTTTCTGGAACTGAAGAGTGGTCGATGCAAAATTGTTCTAACTCCCTAAGACTTATTGAATTCGGACTACATTTTGACGTTCTTAGAGAAGCCAAAAATTATTTAACTGTTGCTTTTTAGCAATTGGTAAATTTTTCTTCGCCAAAATTTCTAAAATCTTTTTCGGTTTTAGTTTTGGATCGTTTTCGAACAAGGTATTGTTCGTTTTAGTATGTCCGCTTATTTTAACCGTTGTTTTGGACGGTATACTTTCGAAATTATGAAGCAATTCCGATCGGTATAAAACTATATCACCAGTATTTGCGAGATAATATAAATATACACCTGAGGCACATTGCTCTCCTCCATATTTTACTTTATTGCAACGATAAATCTCACTAACGTTACCCTCTGTATCAACATTTTTATGATAAAAGCTCCAAATTCATCTTCTACTGATTTTTGAGCTAAGGCTTTGTTACTGAATACCTGTTCTCTTTTCCACTGTTTATCAACTGTTTTTCTTCTTTTCTTTGGCTTCGGCTTCTTAAGTACATCAGCCGCACTATCCTCTGACGAACTGTATTGAGGAATCTCACTGTCACTCATAATTGTTTTAATGGTTTTAAAAACAGTACGCTTTAATAATAAACACAACACACCTATTTACGCACTACAGATTATAAACAACATGCAGCATGCCCGCTTTGCTTTCTGAGGTTATGTACTGTTCGTCGGTAAACAAGCGCCTGTTTATTTGCGATGCGATATAAGGCATATTGAACATGACTTATCGAGCATTTATTTTTTTTTTCTAGTGCATTACTGTAAAATGCAAAATTTCATTCAATAGTGAACGTAAATTATCGAGCATTTATATATTTTTTTAGTGCATATTTGATTAAAATACCGACCGGAACTTAGCGTGCAAATTGTAAATTTTATATTGTGATTTTATAAAAAATATAAGGCATTTCCTATTATTTTATACTGCATTTTCAATTTTTTTATCGAGCATTTAGTATTTTTTTAATCTGCAAACTGCAATAAATTACCGGGCGTTAATTACGACCCTTTATAAATTAGCATTATTTTTAAAAATAATCTTAGTGAATTTGTGTAACGTTAATTAACGTTTAAACAATGTGTCATTGGGATATATACGCTGACAAAGAGACATGGACCTGATCTCAGAGTACTAGTTCATCATCATAGTTTTTATAGAAAAGAGCCATATTACAATGCTATTAAAGCCTACAATACCCTGCCTGCAGAATTAAAATCTCCAAATCAAATTAATTTATTTAAAAAATATCTTATGACATATTTAATTGAAAACACATTTTATTTTTTCAGTGGTTTTTTGAATGCCTAAAATTATAAAAAAAAACAATAATACCTAATGTTTGTAGCAAATTGCTTACTGTCTTTAACTTATTAGTTTTAGATTTATTTTAAGTGTCTCTATGCTGCTGTCTCATAAATCATAACTTTTATATACTTTTATACATTTTATAATTTTGTAATATTTTACTGTGCTTTTATCTTGTGTAAATTTCTAATATGTGTATAATTCTGTAAACTTTGACACTGCTGCTAATGTCTTTTTTGTAAGATCTACAGCAATAAAGTTTATTCTATTCTATTCTTATTCTATTGTAGTTTTATAACATGTTCTATATTTACCTGAATGTATTTCTCTCTAATATGTGTTACGTTATGTGGATCCGGCCAATAAGTATACATGTATTTAATTGCTTCAAATGTTCCATTGGGATTTAACGTGTAGTTATATCTTAGTACTAATTCTTTAACTTTTTGGTCAAAGAATTCCTGGTTGATCGTAAACTGAGGTTCCAAGCTTTTATTTGAAGCTAAAAGACAGATATACAAATATTAATTATTTAATACTAAATAATACTTAATTCGATTAATTGTGAAAACTGCCAAGTGGACAATTGTTGGTAAACCACAGAGTCAATAGGTTTCGGGCCATTCATAATATACACAATGTACCTCAGTGTATCTTGTGTGGGAGAGGGCTATCCATTCAGAGACATTGGACACACACCCAATGTCCAAGTATGTTAGGATTAATTTCTGGTTTAGAAAAAAATCCTAGTTTCTCGACCGGGGATCGAACCCGGTATTCCATGGTGAGAGGCAAGTGTCCTTACCACTCAACCACGAAGCCACTTTAATGTCAATAAAAGCTATCCAAGAGCGAGTGTGTAAGACTTTAAAACTCGATGAAAAGATTGTAAGAAAAATATCTAAAAACGACAAAGAAATGTGGAACCTCAAACTTCAGTTAAATGAAATCGTTTAAAAGTCCAAAATAGAGTTACACAATGTGAAAAATATGAAACAAAAAATGTTATATACAACATGGTGTCTGATCATAAACATACTTCTTTGGACACCCCACTAGAAGAGTACTGTGTGAAAGACCATATATTTATCTAAAATGGTTACAGTTTATATGTAAATACGTACAAAATTTGACGGGATGACTCCAAAGACGTAGTTTTCTTAGACGAAACGAAACTGGATCTTTAAAAGAGGAAGATTAAAATATCCTTGGTAAGATGCCTCCAGTAAATCTACAAGGTGTCATACAGCTACAGAAGGTAAAAGATTTATAGTTTTACATGCAGGATCTATTCGGAACTTTGCTGAAGATGCGAGTTTAGTTTTCTCCAAGAATAAGTCAGCAGATTATCATGACATGAACTCTGAAAATTTTGAAAAGTGGCTGACAGAGAAACTTTTGCGAGGGTTACAAAATCCATCACTTTTTTAGATAATGCAAAGTACCACTCTCGGAATGAAGAAAAACAACTAAACTGATCCTTAACGAAAGAAAAAATGCAATCCTGGTTAAAGACCAAAAACACTGATTTCAGTGATACTGCATTTAAAGCTGAATTGCTCCAAATAGCTGAAGTTCACAGAAAAGACAAAGAGTATGTTGTCGACAATTTAATAAGAAAGCATGAGCATGAAGTACTACAGCTTCCACCTTACCACTGTCAGTTCAATCCAATAGAATTTGTTTGGGGGATTTGTAAGGATTATTACCACAAATATATTGAGAAAGATGGTTTTAGTGACGAAGCCGTTCTTGCTATGTGGGATGAGGTTTATCTCAACCGTCGAGCTCAGTTTGGTCCAACTGTGTAAATCACACAAATAAAGTGATTATTAAATATAATACTGCAATACAGGATAACATAATAATTTAAGTAAACTTATAACTACATTACACCAATTTGGTTGTTGCACTAAGTAAAAATTTTAGTAAAATCTGTGTTAAACAATAACATTTAGTCCTAAAAAAATCATTAAATATGTAAAAGTTGAAAATAAAATCTTATAATACAATATGAATTAATAAAATACATGCATTTCAAACGCCGATGACATCACATCGGCTGTCTGCAGAGAAGTTAATCATAAAACAATGAAAGACGACTGCGAAGTTAGAAACTCGTTGCGGCCGTTGGAAGAGGACAAAACGATTCCCTGAAAATCATACTAATGAATAACTCAAAATACCAATATGTGAAAGTGATGAGAGAAAATATGGATAAAAGTGCTAACTTTGACAATTGAGGTTTTCGCCACATAAATTATGTTGGTATCCAAGGTAAATTCCTGAGTCATTCATTTATTTGATTTTCGCTAATAAACAGTAATAAGAAAACTACAGAACAACTATAAGAAAACGTTCACACCAAAATACTAAACACTGCTAAGGTTTGTTCATTAGTGTTGTTAGAATCAGTTGATTTTAAAAATCATATATGAGCACGTCGTTTTGAAAGTTGACAGAACTTGCAAGCAGATAAATCCAATGGTCCTTAAGACACAAGCAAACAGGGGAAAGGTGCTTTTTTATACATTTTAAGAAAAATTTTATGGATACAAAAAAACCATTAATTACTAAAAGAAAATCAGTAATTGTTGTTAGTAGGCAATACATATTTATAAAATAGAAATGTAAACTAAATGTATTTTTTTTTACAAATTTCAACTACAATCAGATTGTAGATGTAACATTCCCCACAGTCACATTTAAAATAATATCTTGATATTTTTGAGACAGTTCATAAGCAGATTGCTCAATAAAATAAATTAACAAAACCAGATCATGTGCTTTAACATAAATGAACGGCATTTTTATACTAGTACTGCTCAGATCGTCTTCTAGCAACACTAATTGACCTCTAGTCAAACATCTAACATAGACATGTCTATGACGTCCACTTAACTTATGACAGATGAGAGATGAGGTTAATTTGTTTAATGTCAACTTGTTACTCTTCTTTTGTTCTGCATATGACTTCATATCTAACTACCGATATGATGTCACTACCGTTTTCGCGGCACATGCAAATAGCCGAAGTTTATTAATTTTTTAAAATATATTTGGCTTAGAATTTTTCTTCCAAATTAAATATATAACTAAATTAAAGCCTCAACTATCATATTTCCCCATTTAAAAAAATTCGTCAACAACCGAATTATAACTATAATTACATTACGAGTGAGCAAAAATAAAAATATATAGATGTAACAGGTAGATCTCAAAAAATTTGTACAGATTAGGCACCTAAGTGAATAAACACTTGTATTGTGCTGTGAAGAAGTGTGTTTTTTAACAAGCTTGATCTCTGAAGGTTATAAGGTTTTGGCAAAGTATAGATTAAAAATCTGTGACAAATATTTTTGTTAAATCTTGGAATGGATAAAAGCTCATTTAGCAGTACTATGAGTGTGGTATACTGAAGATATGTAATTTAGAAGTGTTTTATTTTTAAATGCATATACCGTGAAAATATAGTGTTCGAATGTTACAAATTTCTTTAGTATAAAATAAATTTGTATATCTTCGTTTTCTAAAAATAATTTTTTATATATATGTAACTCTAAGCTATATTTAGTTTTTGTAAAAAGTTTCCATACATTCCTCCCCATATTACGAAACCATAACGAAGAAGTGATTTGACAAGAGACTTGTAAAATAAATAATTAGCAACAGTTTTCTTGAAAGAAATTCTTGTAACTGGTAAAATTTGTAAATAAGCTTTCTTACTTTTTTTGATAGATAATCTACATGGCTACCCATTTTAAATATTTATCAATGATTATACCAAAAAACTTGATTTCATTTGCCTGTTTAATTTCATCTTTCATACCAATGACTTTTATGCTAGTAAAATCTGGTCTATTAGCTTCAGTTAAGGAGAACGCCAGGTCTTGTTAGCATTTAAAAACAGATGGTGCATATTTAACCAGTTTTTAATTCTTTCCATACCTAATTGAACACCCACTCTCGATCCAGTCCAAGAATTCTGACAAAAAGTAACAACTGTATCATCAGCATAAGATACATTTTTTTTGCACGATTTTAAGGGCAAAAGAGAATTAATATGTCAAAAATACCACTCGACCAATTACTGTCCCTTGAGGCACGCCTATTTTCACAGTCTCTATTTCACTAATGTAAATGGTAAGTGGGGGAGGCTGACGCCTGGCAAGTAGGCCACAGACGGGCCCTTTTTACCAACCCCCAGCTGTCCCTTCAGCCATGTGCTTCTCTTGCTCCCTCATCGAATCTTTCCGACCTTCTGATAAAGGTCAGGATGTTACTCATTGCGAGGGAGCTCATCTCCTCCTTTAGAAGCGCCTCAGAACCGAAAATACTGTGTCTCAGGCGCCCAAACGCTTCATATTGTCCCAGGAAGTGGTAAGATGTTTCTTCATCTCTCCTGCACCTTAGACATGTAGGGTCTTCCTTAATACCTATCAATGATAGATGCCTCCTAAGTCTGCAGTGGCCTGTCAGAACACCGATTAATAGGTTCAGAGTTTTCTGACTCCGTCCCAGCAACCAGGCCGATCTCGATTTGTTCGGCCCCGTCACAAAATCTCGGGTTTGCCTGCAGGCCCTGTTTGTCCTCCAGTGCATCCTTAGTGTCTCGTGGGCCCACTCACTGAGGGCCGTTGTGACCTGCCTTCTTGAAATACCTAACATACATAACAGTCCTGTGACAGGGTTCCTCGGCTCCGAGTCTAGCCAATTCATCGGCCTTCTCGTTGCCTGAAACTCCCATATGTCCCGGGATCCATACCAGTCTCACTTGTTTATGCCTATCCAGCTCTTCTAGGGCATCCCCACACTCCTGGACGAGAACTGATCTTGTCCTGGAGGAGCAAACCGCTATTAGAGCAGCCTGGCTATCGGAGCAGATGTATATTATCTGTTCCGCCCCATTCCTAACCTCAGCCCTACCCGCCACCGCTAGGATGGCGTAAACCTCTGCCTGTAAGACCGTGGTGTACGAGCCTAGGGCAAAGCTCTCCTGTACTTTTTTGCCTTCCAGATATATTCCTGCCCCGGAGGACGGTCTAGTGGCCACCCGAGATCCGTCTGTGTAACACACCAGAGTCCGGGCGGAAGTCAATTCTTCCTTCGCTCCACTCCTCCCTACTGGGAAGAGTGAGAGTGTAGTTCCTTTCTAACCTTAGCTGATCTTTCGCTTCTCTCACCTTCAGGACAGAGAGGGATTTCCCTCTCTGTCAGTCCAGCAATTGCTGCGTGACCTTCAGCTCTGCCTGAACACTGCCAGCTTCCAGAATCTCGCATTCTCAAATAGGTCGCCATAGCCTCCTTCTTTATCCAGGAGGGAAGCGTTGGCAGGCCCAGCAGAACCTCCAGAGCAGCTGTCGGTGTCGTCCTCATTGCGCCAGTGATACCTAGGCAGGTTAGTCCCTGGACTTTTGCCAGCTTTCAGGACGTAATCGCTCTGTCCACGCTCGACAACCAGACCACAGATCCATACTGGAGCCTCGGCCTGATGACCGCCGTGTACAGCCAGTGCACTGCAGTGTAGGATCTGTGGGTTAAGGCCCCAGTCCCTACCTACCGCTCGGCGCAGTTGCCAGAAGGTTGCCCATGACAGTTTGCTATCTAGGGTCACTCCCAGGTACCTAACCTCCTGCACAAGAGCGAGAGGTTTACCGTACATGGTTGGTGCCCTAAAATCGTCTATTTTTCTTCTCTTGGTGAACAGGATCATTTCAGTCTTAGATGGATTGACTGAGAGACCTGTTCCGCCGCACCATCTTTCTATTATTCTACAGACTACCTGCGTTCTGTTGTAAACGACATTTAAGAAGCGGCCGGTCATTAGGACCAGCCCGTGGTCCGCATATGCCTGCGCATAAAATCCTTCTGAAGTTAGGCGCTTCAAGAGACCATCCATTATTAGACACCATAGATGGGGTGATAGGCAGCTGCCTTGTGGACAGCCGCTCCTCACCCCGACGTCAAATCGACAGTCTCCCACAGCAGCACTAACTTGTCTCTCTTCCAACGCAGATTTCACCCATCTGACCAGTACTGGAACGGTACCTCTAGTCCGAAGGGCATCGCAGATAGTAGTAGTCCTTGCTTTATCAAAGGCTCCCTCAATATCGAAAAATACTGCTAGGGTGACCTCCTTATGCAAGAGGATCCTTTCTACCTTATGCACGACGGCGTGAAGGGCTGTCTCCGTGGACCTCCCTCGCCTATATGCGTGCTGATTCTTGTGGAATGGGTACCTGGCTAGGTCTCCTTCTAGCAGATATCTGTCCAGTATCCTTTCCAGTGCTTTTAGCAGGAAGGACGTGAGGCTGATCGCCCTAAAAGATTTGGCAGCTGTGTAGTCCCTTTTTCCCACTTTGGGGATGAAGCCCACTTTAGCTGACCTCCTGGTCAGGGGAACATATCCCAGTGCCAGACTGGCCACAAATATTTCTCTTAAATGCGGTAGAAGAATATCCAGGCCCTTCTGAAGCAAAGCTGGGAAGATCCCGCCTGGCTCCGCTGCTTTAAAGGGCTCGAACTCATTCACTGCCCAGGCTACCACTCTGTCCTTTACAATCTCCTCGGCAAGCCACTAAGAATATCATTTAGTTTAACACATTGATTTCGATTTGTCAGGTAACTGCGAAAGATATCTAACACCGCACCACGAATACCATAACATTCCAAAACATTCAGTAGTTTTTCATGGTTAATGGTACAAACGCCTTTGCTAGATCCAGGAAAACTGCAATGCACTTTTTATTGGTATCTAAGCCTTCTGTAATGTCCTTAATAACCGTACACATAGCATCACTTGTTGCTTTGCCTGAACAAAAACCAAATTGGTGTTCATGTACGATTTTATTTTGATCAAAAAATTTTACCAATCGAGATTTCAGACATTTCTCAAAAATCTTTCCAAAATTATTAATTACACTAATAGGTCGGTAATTACTAATTTTTGTTTTGTCACCATCTTTATGAATGGGAGTAACTATGGAAATTTCGAATTGTGTCGGGACTACACTTTTTAAAAATATTAAATTAATTACATGTTTGAGTGGTTGTAAAATATATTGATGAATTTTTTTAATAATGTCAACAATTATTCCATCTATACCAGGTGAACTATTATTTTTTAGTGTTGATGTTTGTTCTATTATTTCATTTTGTTACGAGATTAAGAAACATAGTATTCGAGTTTATTATTATATTTTCTGACAGTAGTTGAAACATTTATGTCTTTGACCATATTTAAACAAATATTGATGAAATAGCTGTTACAGTGGTTTGCCATTTGTTTGTTGTTATTAAAAATAATTCCTTCATCATTTACAAACTTCTGATAAACTTATTTTAGATTATTTTTTGTTATCTTCCATTTGTCTAAAGTAGTAGTTATTTTTTGATTTTTTTTTTTAAAGTTTATTTAATATGTGTATTCTTGTTCTAATTCTAGTGAAATGTACTGGTTTAAACGTTTTTTAATTTTGTCTCTATCTTTTATGGAATCAATAAGACCGTCTGTTATCCATGGCTTAATTTCTTTATTTTTTTTTAAATATTTTATAAATTTTAGAAATTTCAATATAATTACTAAATTTGTTCAAAAAAAGGATCATCAGCAGTCAAATTTTCAATTTTTAAATAATTTTCTAGTTACACTGAACTGATTCTGCGGTTGGCTCCTTGTGAAACATTATTAAATGTTTTAAATATATGAAGGAAATTTGCTTTTTAATGTTTCAAAAAATATTTTATTAGAAACTCTACACCTAAAAAGCCGAAACACGTGTAGAGTTTCTAATAAAATATTTTTGAAACATTAAAAAGCAAATTTCCTTCATATATTAAAAAAAAAAAAAAAAAAAAAAAAAAATTTCTAGTTAAAGTGAATTTTTGTGGTAATTTTTTTATTGATTTTCAAATTTACATTACAGTTTGATTTGGAATTTATATTCAATAAAACGGGATAGTGATCTGTAATATGGCATTTAAGGATATGTTAAAAGTTAAATTTTGTTTACTATTAGCTGGATTTTTTAAGAAAATATGATCTAAGCATGATACAGTTTCATGTGTAACACGGGTAGGACTCAAAACGTAAGGCACAAAACCATGTTTGGCAAAGACCGAAAAATATTTGTTCACACTAATATCATTTTCATTCATCTAATTTATATTGATATCACCAATTAATATTTCAATGTTGTTATTTCGGTGAGATTGGTCTACAATGTATCAAACTCATCAATGAAAGAGATCAAATTACTTGGGTTAGGCCTATACAGTCCAATTATTCTAAAGGATATTTTGTTAATTGTTAGATTTATGATATTTAATGAAACACCACATATAATTAGTTTTTGATGTGATATTATAACTGAGTTCATATTTGATTAAAATCAAGAAACCATCATTTTTGTTGTAATCGCCTCCATTATGTATGGTTGTACATCCAGGGATTTGAAGATTATTTATATACGAGCATTGAAAAAATTCATTTAAAACAAAAATATTGCAGGTAGTTAGTTTACGTGCTTCAGTAAGGGCCAGAAATTCATCAAAGTTCTTGTTTGCACTCCGTATATTAAAATGCATAATAATTAGGAATTTATTGCAGGAGTTCATAAAGGATTTATATTTATCTGGATCTAAATAGTGATCTTGTTCTGACTTAAATTTTCTAAAACAATATCTTGATCAATTATTACCATTAATAGAATAATCGATTTTGTTTTTTATCAAATTGATGTAGTATTGTAGCGTGAGACAATCAGGATCAGTTGAGTGATGATTGATATAATTCTTCAATCTAATTTTATTATTAAGTGACACAATTAATGCAAACTTTTTTTTGTTAAGTACAGTCTTTCTGTTAATGTTCTTCTCTACAAGAGGACATATCAACGTTTTGTTACAATCTTGTTTTTTTGTGATAAAACCCTTGACCTTGAAAGCAACGTACTACTGATAAATCTTCATAAACTGAGAAACGTTACCATGCAATAAATACCTTCTTTATGTGCATTAACTGTTTGAATGTAACAGCCAAACATTCTGCAATTATTGTGGTTTTTCCACTTCTCCCTTTGTAAATAAACGTTACATTAAAATCTTGTATGGTATCGTTTTTATTGTAATAGAGAATCAATAATTTCTTTTGTGATATCTTGATTAAAGTTTGTTATTTTAACCCTTGGTTTTCTCTTTTTTTACTGTTTCTATGGTATACGAGTCCTCTAATTTGTCTTTAGCCATTTTCTCAAAAGTTTACGTTTATCTATCTACTGACAAAATGAGAAGGTAAATAGGATATTTTAAGACTAATTTACAAAGTTTTGTCTACTATTAATTTTCAATTTCATACTGAAATGTATTTGTAATAAAGTTATTTATCTACGATTGATTAATTAGGTATTCAGTTTATTAATTTTTGTTACTTTTTTCAGGGGTCTATAAGGAAAGAATTTAGATAGTTTATGTTTAGACATAAACTCTACTCATTCGATTAAGTATTATCTAAACAAGGTGAGAATATCATAAATTAAAATGTTTGTCAAAAAAATTAATACACAAATATCCCTTCATCTAAAGTCACATTTTATTTTCCAGTTTTTCTCAAGAATAATCAATCAGTATTATATAAACAATTAATCTGTCACAGTAAGATGAGCAAGAAGACCCAAGTGCCAATTTCTATTCAAAAACAGATTTACAATACTTGCCAAAAAAGCAGTAATCAGGAATGACATTTAACAGACTACGATATGTTTTATGGGTCAAAATAAAATAAAAGAATAAGCTGCACTAGTTGAGCAAACTGTTGAGTATGAAAATTCAATTTGCAGTCATTTAATAATCTTTTATTAAAATGTTAGTTAGAGTGTAATGGCAGTCTGTCAATTTTGTGAAAGAATGTGTCAATAAAATTTTGAGGTTCAGTTATACACTAATATATAATATATATGATACTTTTAATAGTTTAATAATTTTTACATATTTTATGTTACATTTTTGTTTATATATAAGAATGCGGTTTAGTGGATTATAAATATTTTAAGGTAAAATAAATAAATAAGTATTATAAGTTTCTTCTTCATTGTACACAGATAATATAACTAAATATAAACATTCATAACTAAAACTAAACATAGTACTAATAAACAATAAAAAGTAGCTTTAACTGTCATCAGAATGTTCATTATCCAAATCACTTTCATCATCGTTAACGTTAATAATTATTTGAGGTATATTGTCTAATGTGCGCTCCTTGTTGTATCATTCTCCAATTACTTTCTCAGTCTGTTTTACAACACCTAACCATACTTCTGGGGTACATTTTTGTAAAGCCTTTTCCCACATAGCAAGCACTTTATTGTTACCATAACCGTCTTCACCAATATGTTCATTATAAAATTTTTTTGCATTTGCCCATATCACCTCAATTGCATTAAAATGGCAATGATATGGAGGCAATCTTAATACCTCATGACCATTTTGTTGTAAAAATTCATCAACTTTGTACCTTGTTGGTTTATGATTTTCTTTGGCAATATTTAAAAGTTGTGCTTCAAACATATATCTGTTAAATGGTATATTTGACTTTTCTATTCTAACCATTCAATTATTTGAGATTTATTCCATGAAGCCGTAGGCTGCTTTTCCACTTGAATACTATGATATAGGGCACTATCCATAATAATCAAAGTTGGTTCATCTAAATTTGGAATCAATTTTTCTTCTAGCCATTTCATAAAAATATCTGCATTCATATCAACATGATAATCTGCTAGTTTTGATTTTGTGAAATAAATCAGTCCACCATTGTCAACAAACACTTTGCTGGTGCCTGCATGAAGTACAATAAATCTGTTGCCCTCATATCCTTCCGGTTTACACACACTTTCTTCTTTATTCGTCCTGCCACGATTTGGTTTGGTTTCCTTTTGCGAATATTCAAGTTTCATCCAAAAATATTAACTCTCTAGAAGTACTAGAATTCCAATTTACCATGTATTGTCTTAAAAACTGACTTCTCAACAATGATTCGTCTTTTCTATTAATGCTCTTCTGTTATCGTCTTGTTTATATTTAAAACCTATGTTTGAAAGAACTTTACTTATTGTACTAATATTTGCATTAAGGATGTGTTTGACTGCCAGTTCCTCTTTCAAACTCCAATGTGTGACCTGTTTTTCTAAAACAGTTCAAATCAGTACACGCTATTTTTAAAATGGTTTATTACTTACTTTCAGCATACATGTTGTATATAACGTTGCGAACTTCCACTTTGTGGCCTGCAGGTAAATCGTCTGTCTTTACCTTTAATCGAGGCTTGTATTTTATTTTATTTGAGCTTCGGGTATTTGGGAAGATATTTTGATGCTGCAAACTAATGGTCGAAGCATCTGCAACACGTTGCAATAAAAATTTCAATAAGCTGAGTACTATTGATAAATATATTCTAATTTACCTGCTAAACTGCATTAACAGAAATTTAGAGGACCCAAGTTCTCTTTTTTAGCCATGAAATAGTCAAATAATTTCGCAACAAGCCCTCTTGCTTGTAAATTTAGGTGTTTGCCAGGCATTTTGAGGTTAGTTCTTATAAGAACTGATTTTATTTTTGCTCTTATTATTTGTAAGTCTTTAAAAAAGAATAACAATAAAAGGAAACGATTACACCTAGAATATGTGTAATAACAATAACACAAGAAATAAAGCCAAAGAGAACGAAAAAAAGTAAAAACACAACAACGCCACTGAACTAAAATAACAGATAGCCGCAGTGTTGGCAGACCCGTGAAAAACTATTATTGTGTCAGGGCCGTAAAATTATTGCACTTTCAATAAAATTATTGTACATTTCAAAATTTTATTTAATTGTCTCATGATAGCTTTGGTTTTTCAAAATATATCTGAATTATTACTATCCATATGGTAATACTAAATTTATTTAACAAAATTTTGTAGAAATTCAATTTTTTAGTGCAATATCTACACTTGAGAACTCACTTAGTTATTAATATGGCGGGAAATGTAACTCAAACATTTCAATAAGTTTATGAGTTAATTTATTTATTTTCATAAGTTCTTCCTTTCAGTCATAGATTTAAAATTCAGTATAAGGTTAAGAAAAAACGGTTAGAATTGAAATGCATTAACTGTAAAGTTTTAGACTGGGGCACCTAAAATACTACATACACACTGATAAATGAAAAACTAACCAATCACATCAATGCATATCTAAAAATATACTTATCATTGGTTGATGTTACTTACACAAAGCTATCGTCACGCTGTCTTGAGAACATAATAGGAAACATTTACCTAGGTTTCAGACGGGAATATCAATTGTACTTGAAAAGTTGTTTTAGAAATTATTTTATACATAAAATTGTTATCTTTCAAAATTATTGTATTTTTCTCAAGATTGTACGCTTAGGATTGAGGATTGAGAAAATCATGAAATTATGGTACATGTACAATAATTATTGTACGTCTGCTGACACTGGATAGCCGTTCCGTTGACTGGCGCTGACATGTATTCATATCGACCTCTCTTTTCAATTCCATTTGAATTTATCATTCGACTGTCTTAGCGGTTAGAAGACATACATAACTAGATATTTGCCCATCTCGATGCGTTCAGCAACCGCACATAGGTCCATCTAATTTCAGACACACGCAAACATTCATCCAACAGACTATATGTGTTGCTATTTACAGATAAGAGCTTTTCGCTCTGAACTTTTTTTATGAGGATTTTAATTACCAGGTTAAGGATTGTAGTTTATTTTGGTAATTCTAATACTTTATACTGAAAAATTACCTACACTTTTTTTAATACACAGGTTTGTAGTATTACATTTGTTTCATAAGTATGCCAAAGTTCAGCAATTTAAAACACTTTAATCTTGACAAAAATAATAACTTTTACAGAGCTAACTAATCCACACCTCACTAGTTTAACTACTCTTATTGAGTTGATGATCGAGAGGTTTGTACTGAATAAGTTATGCCTTATTATAAGTATTAATAATGAAAGTGACGATGAGGACTTGGAAGAATTAGACACTGACGAAGTTAATTTTTATATTTATTTTGTATAGATGTGTTGGCAACACTGAGTAAATAAGCCATAAACTAAAGTCTTTAAAAAATAGATCATTAATACGCACCCTAGAATAGGATAAACTCCATAATGGAGAATCCCTTTTCAGGATACTGTGTAACATCACCACGATGTGTTACTTTTTCATGAAACATCCAAGAATAAAAAAAATTCATGGATAAAGTTTTGTGAGGTTAGATCATCCTTTGGGACCTTTGGGAAGCATGGTTCATCCTACAAATTGTTCTGTTTGTGGAACAAACGACTCAAAATCTACTCATAGACATGCTAGCTGTGATAATTGTGGGAAAAAGTATTGTCCAACATGCGGAAATCTCACGTCTACAGAAATGCGAATTTTTGTGCTTAAAAAACGTATACTGAAATATACGTCATCTCTGTGAACCCAGAAATAGCCAAATAATTGATACTGAGGAGGATGAAATATGTAGTGACTCTTTAGATGTTCTACAGAATCTGAACCTAGTGATATTATATTATGAGGAAAGTTTCAATAAAAATTTGAAGAACTTTAAACTAAGATAACTGCTCTACACACTGAAGTAGTAATTGTTAAGGAAACAAACATCAATCTTATTAAACTCCTGACAGCAGAAAACCAGCTACATCAAAAACAAAGCTATGCAAACTCCGTTAAACAAAATTTATACACTACAAATGAACCACTAGATGGAAAAATACAAACCAAAATGAGTGCTTCACCACGACAGAATGATAATCCCTTAAGAAAAAATGGAAGACCGATCGGAAATAATAAAAATGCAGTGTGTAATCAACTAACAGAAATGGGAATGCCCCACCACAATCTCCAGCTATAACTTTTACTGAGATTTTTACAAAAGAACCAGTTAATACTGGTTAGTTAAGTAATTATCCAAAAACAGATCTCTCAAATAAAAAGTCATAAACGGTTAAACAATTCTTATAATAAAAAAAAAAGTTGATTGAAGATGAAGTTACTTTATGAAAATCTATTTTGATTTAAAAAATTATAAAAACTTTTTATTACTTGTCTAATTTTAACTTTATTTGTTATTTTACAACTAGTTTCATCCTATTCGGACATTTTCAAATAAACTAAATTATACACAGATTTTACTTTCATTTAAATATAAACTGAACTGAATAGAAGGATGGGTCACTTTATGGTTGATAATATAATTCAAATTTGTACAGATGTTATGTCATTAAATGTAGGGGTTTTTTCAAGATAGTAATAAAAATCACACCATAATATAATTTACTATTTTTTTACCTGTCGTGCATTCAACACAGTTGATCATAAACTGCTTTTGGAAAAATTATTAGAATCGGGGTGCGTGGTGTTGCAAATGAATGGGTGTCAAATTAGTGAAAGAAAGTAAATTATAGTCATTGACAACGTTAGATCGGATCCAAAGGATGCATTGGTGGATGTACCACAAGGTTACATCCCAGGTCCTCTGTTTTTCATAGTATTTATGAATGATATATCTCACTCGTGCACCAGTCCTAATTTAAAAGTTTTATATGCAGATGACAGTAACTTTAGTATAAGAGGGGAAACTGCCGATCTTGCAATTAAAAAAGTGACTACTAGTGCTGATGAGTTTCATAGATTCTGTGTGAGCCATGGTTTGTTAGTTAATATAATTAAAACTGTGTATATGTCATTTTTACCCAAAAATATAAATCGTGATTATAGTGCCCTTATAAAAATGAATCGTCAATCTATTGAGCATGTGGATTGCATAAAGTTCTTAGGGGTGACCTTAGATCACAAAATGACCTGGGAATAATATATTCATTCTATAACTTACAAATTAGTTTCAACCTGTTTTCTGTTAAGACAGCTACGTAATACAGGTAGAACAGATACATTGAGATTTTCATATTTTGGTCTTGTACAATCCTTATCATATGGGCTTATATTCTGGGGCTCAGCCCATCTTAATAAGGTATTCATACGATACGGTACTTTATTGGTGTTTCATATACAAAAAGTATTTACACAAGTTAAAACAGAGGTAAGGTTTAGGATAATTAATTATGTCTATGGTCTATAAAATACAAGTAAAATAGGTAATAAAAAACGATTAAGAACAATTATCATTAAAAATTAATACTAAAATAAAATAATAAAGAATTTGAAACAGTTCCAATTTCAGACTCTATTTAGGTTGAGTATATGAGACGTTTACTGCAAAAGCTTCATGTATTATGGGTTTTAATAGCTACTAAGTATGCCATAATTATATTGCAGATAAATCACTGTTTAAAAATTCTTGTGTGCTGTAAAAAGCATTGTTTAAAAGATATTGCTTAATTCTATTTTTAAAATTTGTTAGGGAAAGGAGCTTTACTCCAAGAGGTAGGGCGTTATAAAATTTAATGCCCCAGAATGTTGTACCAACTCTAGTTTTGGACAATCTTAAATAATTATTATCAATATTATTGTTATTACGTGTAAGATATAAGTGTATTTTATTACGCATAGTGTATGTCTCCAAGTTAGTTTTGATCTGCAGTAGACACTGCAGAATGTACGTACATGGAACTATTAACATTTTCAGTTCAATAAATTTGGATTTGCAGTTATCTCTGAATTTGAGACCTGAAATTATTCGTATTGTTCGTCTCTGCAAGGTGAACACATCAGCAGTAGAGGCATGTCCCCATACAAGGATTGCAGAGAAATTTAACAGAATCTGGATTATCTATTTGTTCCTTATTTCTAAGTGTAAAAATCATAGTCTTGGTCTTGGCAGTATTAAGGTTTAATTGATTTGATAGAAGCCAATTATCAATGTTGGTTTCTGTTATCTGCATTGTTTCTAGTAGATTAATATTGCGTGTTGTAAGATTTGTGTCTTCGGCAAATAAGATGGTTGAAGTTGTGTTGTCTATCGAAAGAGGCAAATCGTTAATATAAATTAAAAATAGGACTGGATCGAGGAATGAGCCTTGTGATACACCAGTCTGCACATCGAGTTGAGTAGAGATACTGTTGTTGTAGACAACATATTGACACCTATTGCTGAAATATGAATCAATAAGCATAATGATATCCATAGAGAAACCATAGAATTGCAATGTATTTGTGAGAATTTTGTGTGATACGCAATCGAATGCCTTAGTGAGATAAATTGCTTTTGTTCAAAACCTTCATTCACGTAATTCCTAGTCAACTTGTCTATAGCCAAGGTAGTTGATAATTTATTTCTGAATCCAAATTGACTTGTACTGAATAAATTCTTTTCTTCAAAATGATTAGTTATTTGGGTTTTTAAGATTAGTTCATAAATTTTTGCTAAGGATGGTATGACAGAGATAGGCCTGTGGTTAGACGGGTCATTATGTCATTCTTTTTGTAGATGGGAACTACTTTAGATATTTTTAGGCAGTCCGGAAATATATTATTTGCTAGATTAATAGTTATCAATGTTGTAAGGGGTAGTAATATGGAATATTTAATAGATTTGATTAGTTTAGCGTTCATGTCATATGCATCCCTGCTTCTTTTATTTTTCAGATTATTAATTATTTCAAGAACTGTTTCATTTGATATCATAGTGAATTTAAAAGAGTTAGGTGTTGTAAAGTTTACCAGAAAGTCAGTATATAGCGTATTGCAAGTAGGTAGTTCTTTGACTATATTTAGAGCTGCATTCACAAAGTATGTATTGAAGTCATTTGATGTGATTTTATTAGTAACTTGAGGAGCATTGGATTTACTACTATTAAGGATTTTCCACATTGCCAGTTGTGGGTTGCTATGTGAAATTATGTAATTATCGTGAGCTTTTTGTTTATTTTTTCGTAGTTCTTTTGTGTAGAGAGATCTATAAGACTTAAATGTTGCAATATTGTTTGTAGTAGGATGCGTTCTTGAAAATTCCCGCAAGAATTGTAAACGGTTTCTCATTGCATGCAAATCATCATTGAACCACTGTATTCCTTGTTGTTTTTCGGTGTTTACTACTTTGGATTTTATGGGAAAAATAATATCAACTGCGTCAGTTATGACATCAATAAACATTTCATATCTTTTGTTTATATCTAAATCTGGGTTATATACAAAACTCCAGTTTTGATTTATTAGAAAATTATTTAACTGAGTAAGTCCTTCATGATTTAAAGGTCTATAATTTACTCTTGTGTTGTTTGTTACTGTTTCAATGCTGGTATGTAGGTGAACGGCAAAGTGATCTGAAAACATAGTGTCAATAATATTTACCTCATAGTTGATGGGATAAACATTAGTAAAAATATTATCCAAACAATTATTAATTCTTGTATTGGTTTTGGTTGTAGATGCGAGACCAAAAGATCTGAATATGTTTATCAGCACTTGAGCATTACGATCATTTTTGTTTTGAAATTGGACATTAAAATCGCCCGAAACGAAGATTAGCTTAATCCTTTTTGTTAGTATGTCTAGTGCTATAGATTTTTTTCTGTAAATATTTCAAAGTCTCCATTAGGAGATCTGTAGACATTCATTATTCTTGCCTTCTCTATGTCAACTGCCGATATTTCACAGTTTAACTCATCAGAAATCGCTACAATTTGCGTAATTATTGAGCATTTGTATTTGTTTAAGGCATATATGGCAACGCCTCCATGCAAATAATTTCTTCTTGAAAATTCAGAGATAAGAGTGTAATTTTTTATGCTTACATGTTTTAATTCCTCTTGGGTGCACCAATGTTCATTGAAAAGTAGAAAGCCATAATATATATTTTCAGCAATAAATACTTCTATTTCATTCACTTTTTTACGAATACTATGAATGTTTAGGTGTAGAATATTGAAATGTTTATTTATAATTCTTTTGTCTGAAATTGGAATGTTATCATTTACATATTTATTTGTTGAATTATTTATGCTACGGGAGTTGTTTGTTTTAAAAAAGCTACATTATTTTCATTTTTAGTCGGAGTGAACTTATCGTCCCGGTATTTGTTTTTGAATTTAAAACGTTCAAAAGCAACCTTGGCTGGCCAGAATTTCTGTTGGTATACAGTATCCATAAGATCATACCTAATTCCAACTTTGAAGCATTTACTGTTTCATTTTTCTTTTTCTATCCATGTAGGGATATGTTTAACTATCAGGTTTTCGTCATGATTAATGTCAACCTTTTTCTTTATATACATTGTTAGATCCTTTTCAGTAACTTCATCTGGAACCCTTGAGATGAAGATCCACACTTTTTTATCGTTTTCGTCTCTGCCAGTGAAAGAATCATTCTCAGATATCTCCTGAGCCTATAAAAATGGTTCTTCTTTGTTTGGGTTTCAGTTTAGTGTCTTCAGAACTAGTAGTTGGTTTTTGAACCACCTGCGCGTATGTTTTTGGCACATTACTGTTTTCTCTGTTCTTCTTTGGTTTCTAAGTTAATTATACTGCGTTGGTGTTCTTCTAGGGTATTTAAGGTATTTTTATTAGATGTTTTTTCTTTAGTAAACCCTGTAGGCAATTGGCTGGGAGCCCTGGTATTCATTTGTTTGGAAATTCCTGGACTGTTACTAGTCCGTGTTTGCTGTTCCTCTTTTACATTTAGTTTTAGGATCTTAAGTTCATCCATTAGTGATGTGATTCCACTTTGAAACATGTTGGTTAGGACATGTCTTTGCATCTAGAGTTTCTTCATAAAGTTTGATTTTTTCTGCATGAAGTTTAAAAATTTCTTCCTTTAGATTGGTATATTCCTTTTCTAGATTTCCTATTTTCACTTCTAATGAGTCCGTTTCAGTAATTTGTTTCAAGCAGCATTTGCAAAGATGTTTCATCGTCCTCTCCTTTAATTGCATAACCTTCACTTCCGATGCAGTGAGATTAGCGCATGCTTTGTATTGAAGTATTTTACATCCATCACAAGGAAAAAGTGATTGTTCATCATTGATTTTTTTGCATACGTTACAATTCATTTTAGTATTTTACCATTTCATAGATTTAAATTGTCTACACCACTGGCAGGATTAGAAAAAAATATTTACTTGGTTGTTTTTGCTAGGAGATAAAACGTGCTTTTTATTTTTTTTTTCTTTTTTTACATGATACTGTTGTTGCAGTATTGCAGTTTAGATGAGTTCTTTACACTATTTCACTTTTAATGATATTTATTTTTATGTATTAAGAATGTACAAGATCTTATACACAGATTTATATAGTTTTTAATATTTTGAATTGTGTTATAAACACACTAATTTTCACTAATAAATTGGAGTTAAACACAGTCTTTCAGCATTTCTGCTATGTCACGTCTTGTCATAATGCAAAAGAAAATTTTACGTTGTATGGTCGGGGTACATCCTTGGACACATTGCAGAGAAATATTTAAAAATATCGGTATTCTTACTTTTCCATCATTATATATACTTCTGTTGGTCTTAAATAAAAAAAAGTATGAACATCTGTTAACTAGAAATAGCTCAGTACATACCCACGATACACGTAACAAAAATAATCTACATTCATCATTTTCCAGGCTTTCTATTGGACAAAATTGTCATGTTTACCAAGGAATTATTTGCTACAATAAGGTCATATCATTGTATGGAGAAATTAGTAATTTTAATACATTTAAATTGACGTCAAACAACTATTTATTAAATATGGCATTTTACTACCTTACTGATTATTTAGAAATGCAATGATGTTCATAACGTCTCTTATTTGTTACATGTTTATATGTTGTTCTATTTCTTTACTATTATTTTGTTTCTATATTATGTATACTACTTTTGTTGGACTCGTCCGATACATTTTTTACTGCATAGTGTGTAGAATTTTATGTGATGAATCAAATATTTTTATTTATTTATTTATTTACTTACTAGATATATTTTTTTTATATATATATATATATATATATATATATATATATATATATATATATATATATATATATATATATATATATATATATATATATATATATATATATATATATATATATATATATATATATATATATATATATATATATATATATATATATATATATATATATATATATATATATATATATATATATATATATATATCGTCGCTTTAATGCAGAACTATTCTAAGTCACTTAGAACATATTTTACAGGAGAAGCATTTTATTGAATAACGTTCTTCTAAATAATTATACGAGAACCATATTTTATAGGGTACTCATAATGAATATTTTGTGTGTGACTAATACTAGGCGAGAATTTTTTTTTGTCTTTTGCAAAAATTAGAGGACATAGGATACTTACAAGAAATTGTGGAGCATTTCTATGTCCACGTAATGGACTTAGAAGAGTATGTGTTTAGTTATTTATAGTATCCTATGTCCAATATGATACAAGAAATGGTAATAAAAATCACATTTATACGGGTATTTGAAAAATGGAATGAAGAAATAGAATGAAATAAAATGTCCTATTTGAAAGTACTCGAATGAGGGCTCTAGAATCAAAATCCGCTAACTCCATTTTTTATTAAAACTAAGTTTAGTAACTCTTTCCATAGTAAATTCATTTATACCAAATCCCGTTATATTCGCTTATAAACGCATTTAAAAATTAAACTTATTTCTAAAATCCGTTAACTCCAACCATCTATTAAAATCAATGTCAGTTAACTCCATTTCGACGAATGAGATGGCAGAATTTTCGCGCTAAAATATTGTTTTGATTAGTTGGTGATCTGAATCCACACTGAACACATGTTTATCTGTTATTTTAAAAGTTTTGTGCCGTTTTAAGAAGAAATTTTTTATAAAAATGGAAGAATATAATAAAACTGTGTCACAATGTACACCTGATAAAGCTCGTAAAAAGGTTATAAACAAAAATGAGTGGAAAGAGACAAAAGAGAAACTTCAAAGGTAAGTAGATAGACCCTTCTTTAGTTTAATTTTAAGCACTATTGTCAATAATAAGAGATATTTTTTTCGGGCTATTCTACTATTTAGTGGCTGACTGTTGAAACAAAATCATTAAAATATTATTCCCAAGTAATTATTTACTTTTTTTAGATAGATAGTTTAAACTGCATTGTTTTCTTTAACTTAATTTAATTATTTTATACAGAAGCAAATACGTATCTTTTTGACAAAAATTTCATAATAATCTGAAAATCAAAAATTTATTACGTATTATAGTCGTAGTTAATGAAAAGTTTCCAAAGAAAAAAATTGCTAGTAGGTATCTAGCAAGTTTAAATAAAAATAAATTTTGTTCAATGAAACATTTTTATTTCCATATTGAAAACCTTTGATAACCATACATGTATTTTTACGGCTTATAGTAAGTTACATAATTATATTTTTTTTAGATATAAAGCAAGAGAACCGCCAGAGGTGCCCAACTGTGGGCATCATACAAAAAGTTATAAATGCAGTGCAACTTCAAAATTTGATTTTCTGCTTTCCATACAAATTTCTACAAATATTCATCAAAACTTTACCAGGACAACTTTATTCTAAAACATACCAAAGTCGACAAACCTAAACGGCGGCGACCGAAAAATGACTCTAGACCTGCAGACAACGATCTTGTAAATTTTATTTGAAAAAAAAGAAACAATGAATGCGTACCTATCTGTAAACCATCATTTTTGAAAATTTTAGGTATTAAGAAAGAGAGAGTAAATAGCGTAATAAAGAGATTTTTTCAATCAGGCGAAATGGCGAAAGAAAGACGTGGTGGGGACCGGAAAAGTGAAAAAAAATGCAAATCGTCGAAGTGCTATTCATGTATTTATGGAAAGTCGTAAATGCACTGAACCACATGACTGTAGATCACAAAGTGCTTGCCGGGTCTATTTACCGCCTGAACTTAACGTAAAGAAATTGTATAACATGTATCAAAACTCATTAGTTCAAGTATCTCTAGGAGTTAAAGAGTCGTTCTTTAGAAAAGAGTTTTGTACATAATATAATATTGGGTTTGGTACACCACAAACAGATTTGTGTTCAACCTGTTTACAGCTAAGTGAAAATATAAAATCAATAAAGAATAATGAAGTTCAACCATCAAAATTAATGGCTGAGAAAACAGTACATAAATTAAAAGCTAAAGCTTTTTTTCAATACCTTCGTGACGAAAATCCAGAAAATCTCTTTTGATTGCCAAAAGAATTTATTGATGCCCAAATTGCCAGATCAGCAAGCTTATTTTTCCAAACAATACAAGTTCTATAATTTTACGATTGTTGTTGGAAATTCCAAGTCACAGTTAACCAAGGAAAATGTGTTTTGTTATGTTTGGAATGAAATATTTCGTCCCAAAAGCTCCAACGAAATTGTTAGTGCCTTATTTCACAGATTGGTAAACACAAATTTGGCAGGAAAGGTGCAAATTAAGCTTTTTGCTGATGGCTGTGGTGGCCAGAACAAGAACACCATCCTTATTGGCATGTGCTGTAAGTGGCTGGAGTCGCATGCACCTTCAAACATAAAAACAGTTGAAGTTATTTTTCCTGTTGTTGGCCATAGCTATATTCCACCTGACAGGGTTTTTGGCAACATCGAGAAGGATTTAAAAAAAAAGAAATCATAGTTTCCCCAGAAGAATATGTTACTCTTATTGGACGTCATGGAACAGTCTTATGACTACGTGAAGAAGTCGCTGCTTTTAATTGGAAAAGGGCTACTCAAAACGTCATTAAACCTCCAGTGGCATTTCAAATTCCACCCCACAAAAAAAATTTATGCGAGCTTGTAGCAATCATAATAATATACTGATAAAAGGCGAAGTAAATTATAGGATCGAGTTGGGAGCATTTAGGTCTGTAACTAAAAAAATCCTATAATATCAGCTCTATTAATCCTCAACCTTTGCCCTGCAATATTGCTGTTAGGGGAAGACAAAGTGGTGTCCGTTTCTAAACTTTTACAAGCGCACTATGGAGAAAATTGGAGAACATATGAACTACTAAACTTTTATGTAAATGTTGAGCTTCAGGAGAATGTAGAAGAAGATATGGAAGAAAATGATGTATGTGAATTAGTTGAGGAAGCTGAACATTGTCTATCAATTTAATACCTAACTTTATTTTTATTTTGGTTTGGTTGATTAACTTTCTTTCTATTAAAAACTAACCATTAGCGTCTTTAGTTACCATTTCCATAATCTTGCGAGATCTTTGACTAAACATTTTAGTAATAAGAAATATTACAGTTTATTCACTTTTCACAGCAACACAAAAATATAATTAATATTGCAGAATCACATGCGGCACAAAGTCAAGTCACATTCGTACGTATTTTCACTCGTAAGAAGTGTAAACATCAAAACCACATCTATTAATTAGTCTATGTCCACGTCAAATAATTGTTCTTTAGATCAGAACTAGTCTATCTCCTGCATCTACTATCCTATGTCCATATTATATTATAGCACTATATCTTATGTTACCGAATTTATTACTTAGGATACTACTGCACAGAATGAATAGATACTTAGGACTTAGGATACTTTAGTTTTGAGTAATATCAACTTTTTCATGTATAATGCAGATAAGATATTTCTATACTAGGTAGACCATGTCTTATACTATATATATCAACTTAAAAGTAAATTTCGTGAAAATTGGACATAGGCTAGTTCTGCATCAAAGCGACGATATATAGTGGTGAGAGGTATGAAACTTCTCATATGGTCTGAATGCTACTATCCGACCGACATCCTAGATGTCTCTGTGGCGGATAGCGACTTGCATCACAGCAAGTACTGAGAGAAGCGACCCCTAGCCCAGGTGGACTAAACTAATGTTATTAACTATCCGCCACAGAGACATCTAGGATGTCGGTCGGATAGTAGCATTCAGACCATATGAGAAGTTTCATACCTCTCACCACTATTCACTTCACCTTAGTATATAACTAGCAGGTTGGCCACTATCATTTGTCTGTTCCATAACCTATGGCATACTGAAGAGAACAAATAAGTTTGAAATCGATCTATGTCTGGTTAGGGATTGACAAATGACATCGGCTATCGATCTATCATGATTTGAAGGTGTAATTCAATGCAGGTCGGGGTATTTGCCCGCTGAGTAGTTGTTTCCTTCAGATCATATTTAATAACATTAGTTTAGTCCACCTGGGCTACGGGTCGCCGCTCTCGGTACTTGCTGTGATGCAAGTCGCTATCCGCCAGAGAGACATCTAGGATGTCGGTCGGATAGTAGCATTCAGACCATATGAGAAATTTCATACCTCTCACCACTATTCACTTCACCTTAGTTAGTATATAACTAGCAGGTTGGCCACTATCATTTGTCTGTTCCATAACCTATGGCATACTGAAGAGAATAAATAAGTTCGAAATCGATCTATGTCTGGTTAGGGATTGACAAATGACATTGGCTATCGATCTATCATGATTTGAAGGTGTAATTCAATGCAGGTCGGGGTATTTGCCTGCTGAGTAGTTGTTTCCTTCAAATCATATTTAATAATATATATATATATATATATATATATATATATATATATATATATATATATATATATATATATATATATATATATATATATATATATATATATATATATATATATATATATATATATGTTAAATTCGTTTTCCGGGCATACTCCCGCGTAGGTGATAGGCCCCGAGAGGGGACCGCGGTTGTCTGAACGACGTTTCGGCAGAATCTCATCTGCCATCTTCAGGTTCTAACAGATAACTGCTTACTGCGGCTTCTGGTAACTCGAACTGAAATGACGTTTTCTGGATCTGGCAGTTCTTTATATACTCTACCTATGTTACGCGGGAGTATGCCCGGAAAACGAATTTAACATTCACCACCCGCGAAAACCTGAAAAACAATATATATATATCATATTTTTAAGATTACGCATATACTTATTTGATGAAATTCTATTTATGAATAAAAAAGATCTACCTGCAACTATTTGTGTATTTATTTTATATATTTGCTATATCATATAGTTTACTTGAAACTGAAACAAATATAATTAATATAATTACAAACATAATTAAATATATCAAGTAAAAAAACAAAGTGATGCTACTGTTCATTCGAAAACACTACTTTGCTTGCTGACGTCACACCCGGGTTCTCTCGTTAAACAGACTTTAGCTCTAATGTAATGATTTAATTTTAACAAAATTCTTAAGATTTTTTTTTTTTTTTTACATTTAGCAGGGCAAAACGAGTGTCTCAGTAACAAATTATAGCTCCGCTGGTTTACTTACTTATAAAACTAGCAGCCTCCTGTAGAGTCACACTGGACATATATTTAAGATCTGGATTAAATGATCGTTTCCTGATTAATGTTTCTACATTTTCACTAATAAAATGCCAGTCTTTTTTCATACCAACCCTCATAATAAGGCATAGAAACATTCATTTCTATAACTGGAGCCCAGGGAAACAAACCTACTTCAGGCGGAAAAATAGCATTCCCAATTTCAAATGCACTTCTTGAATTTTTTAAACAGTTTACCAATTTCCAAGATGATTCTATACTACAACCTATTTGTTTACCAAACACTCTACTTGTGTTTTGAGCTCGGTATACATCAAAGGTCATGGCCCAATCTGCAACGGCTGAACCACTCTGAAATTAAAACAAGAATAGTAGTAAAATGATAAAAATATTTTAATAATATTTATTTATAATATGAGCATTAACAATAAAAATAGAGCTTTCTTAAAACTATTATAGTATGTAAATAAAGTAACTCACAAAGGCAAAACCTTGCGGGACAACATACATTAAAAATGATATTTACAATCCTACCCTAGGAAATACTAAAATGTATATTAAAACATATAACAGACAGATATATTTAGAGTATAATAAACAATTAATTAAATTACATACAAACGAAAAGATTAAAATTTTATGGTGTGAAGTCACTTCTTTTGATCTTTGTAACGAAGTGATTTTATTTTATAGAATTAAGTTAGGTAACTAGGTGCTATTTGTATGTTTCGAAGTGATTTTATTTTATAGAATTAAGTTAGGTAACTAGGTGCTATTTGTCTGTTTCGAAAAATATTTTAACCAATGTAGTGCCGCGCCTTTAATATTGGTATTGTCAGCTGAGCAGTAATAATAGTTAAATTGTTAATTATAAATAAGTAGTATTGATCTGTTTGTATAAACATGCTAGATATGCTGAGTGGCTGGCAGTACGTGAATCGCGAAACGCAAAGCGCGCATCGTGCCCCGGCACCCTTGTGCCCGCGCTACCATGAAGGAGCCCGAGACTGAAAACAATCAAATTAGTTCCCGTCTGACCGCCACCCGAAGCACCACGCCGACTTGGATAGTAAGTAAATTCGTGAGTATAAAGAAATAGGTATTTAAATTTAATGCGGAATTATTCCATAAACGGGTGACGTAGCTGTAATAAACCGCGCATGACTACCGCGTCCCGTCCTACTTCTGCTTTTGGCAGTGTTTAGTAGCATGAGGACTTTTCAGACAAGTTAGTCTCCGTCTGACCACCACCCGAAGCCCCACGTCGACTTGGACAGTAAGTAAACTTGTGAGTATAGAGGTACATAGGTATACAAATGTAATTGTGAATTTTTCTAAGTCGGTAAAAGGTAACGTAGTTGCAATATTCCGCGCATGACTACCGCATCTCATCCTACTTCTGCCTTTGGCAGAGTTTAGTAGCTTGAGGATTTTTCGAACAAGTCAGTTGCCGTTTAGCTGCTGACTGAAGAACCACGCCGACCAGCATAGTAAGTAATCTTGTTGTGAGTATAAAGGTATAGGTTTGTGTAAATTGAATTCGGGTGACGTATTGCTATATTCCGCGCATGACTACCGCCTCTCATCCTACTTCTGCTTTTTGGCAGAGTTTAGTAGCTTGAGGATTTTTCAGAGCATCCGAGAACAGTCCGTTGCTGTCGCCCGTACCGACCCCGACCGCTCCAGAAAGGAAGCAGCCCAGGATCCGGAAGTAGGTAGCAAGGTTTGATAAAGGTTTGGTAAATTAAATAACTGCTATAAATAGTCATAGTGTGCTTGTATTGGCGCTTGCTTCCCCTCCTGGTATCCGTCCGCCGTCTGCTTATGGCCGTTTAATTATTGCTGGTTACCTTTTTTTACCGTTTAATCACCGGATTACCGTACCGCACCGCTTGACCGCCCGCTTACTGCCCCGCTCGCCCGTAGTTAAGATCGTTGTAGTATAAGTTGTAAATAACCTAGTAATGTAAGAACCGTTAGCCGTAAGATAGTTACTAAGGTGTATATATAGTGTAAATAATAATTAGTGTGTAGAATAAATGTAAATATATTGAATAAGAGCCGTTTCATTAACTGTAGTGTGTAAGTTGCCTTTTTCTCGACCCCTGGCTTAGCCGTTTCTTCACTGTAGTTGCCCGGCCTCTATCGTCCCGCCGATAGAGTAAAGTGGTGTTTCTGCACTGTAAACAGAAACTGGCGCCCGAGATATCCGTACCGTGAGCACCGCCGTAGTGTTGGGCGTCAAAGTGCCACTTCTGCTCTTGTGTAGTGCAGCGAAGTACGTCACATCTTCTTATTTAAATTTTTTGAATATTTGTACAGGGTGTTCCGCTTTTATTGTTAAAAACGAAACAGGTAATAGAACATAATTTTAAGACAAAAGTTTTCTATAAACATGTATCGAAAGATACTTCAAAGGGAGCTACAGCCCCTCAAACAGATGCTTCTGTTAATGTTATTATATTGCGATATGTTGAGATAACTTTCAGCTATTAATGGTGTCGATTTCTTTTCCCAGTATGGAGATATTAGTCCTAATGTTGCTATTTTATGTAGATTATCTGATAACATTATATTTTTTGAGTACATTTTGGTAATAAATATGTCACTTAGATAGTGTCGTCTTAAGTCTAGAGGTGGTTCAGCAGATTCTGTTTCAAGAGCATTTATAGGAGTACTTTTTAAAAATCCCAAACATATTCGTAGGCACATATTTTTTATTGTTTCCACTTTCTGCAGAGTCATAGAGGAGGCGTTTCCATATAAGAGACAACCATAGTCTAGTATCGATCTTATTAAAGATCTATAAAAGATTAATGCTACATTGGAGTATGCACCCCATTTATTTTTAAAGAAAACTTATAAAATGTTTATTGCATTTTCACATTTCGTTGTTATATGATTGATATGATCCTTCCATGACAACTTTTTGTCAAATATGATGCCTAGATACTTAAATGAAGGTTTGTATGGGAAAAAATAAGGTCCTATATTTATTATGTTTGAAGGTTGAAATCTTCTTCGACTAAATGTGCATACCGTAGATTTCATCTCCGAAATAGTAAAGCCTATATCTTCTGACCATGTACGTATATTATTTGCTGCAGATGAGAGAACTTCTCTGGTCTTTCCAATTATTCTGTCTTCATAATACACATAGAAGTCATCAGCAAATTGTAGAACTTTTATTTTCGGGCTTAAATACGATGTAAAATTTGATGTATTATGAAAACAAAGGACTCAAAAATGCTGCCTTGTGGTAGTCCTAATAACGCGTTCCGTGGCTCAGTGATTATTTCATTAATTTTTTTTATATATATATATATATATATATATATATATATATATATATATATATATATATATATATATATATATATATATATATATATATATATAACGGTTGCTATAGAGGTTGATCATATTTTTTATAAAAATTATCGCGAGTCCTATTTCGGTGAGTTTTTCTGTCAAAATATTTAGCTGTACTCCATCATATGCCCCTTTAATGTCCAAGAACAAAGCAGAGATGGCATTGTTTTGTGTGAATGCTAGTTGTATGTCTGTAGAAAATATGGCCGAAACTTCTTGAGTAGATCTGCCTTGTCTGTATGCATATTGTGTATTTGGTAACTTGCCATGATACTTCAACCAATGTTCAAGTCGATTCTTTATGAGTCGCTCGTACGTTTTCATATTACATGAGGCAAGTGCTATTGGCCTGTAGGAATCTGCTTCATTTTTGGGTTTGCCAGGTTTTAAGATTGGGATGACTAGATAATTATTCCATTCTGTTGGGATTGGTATCTTCTGAATCCATATGGCGTTATAAACATTTAAAAGGAATTGTTTACCACAGGAAGACATATATGCTAGCATGGAGTAATGTACATTATCCATACCTGGTGAACTATTGTTATTTTTTTTCAGAGCTCGACTTAACTCGTCCAAGTGAATGGTTCAAGTCAAGTAAATAAGAAGTTACATTTTCTACTGGAGTGGAAGAGAAGGTAGTTTGATTATTTACTCATTGTGGTGCTAACTTGGCATGAACGGTTTGTATCCAGTTGTTTTCTTCTAAAGGTATTCTATTTTCTTCTTTTCTGTTTTTAAATCTATTTAATTTGGTCCAAACTTCCTTCAGGGGCACATTTTTGTTTAAACTAGAACAACTTTCCATTTTTGTCTCATTTATGTTTTTTTTGCTAGTGCATCATGTTTTTTGTAGTTAACGAGTGTGTTAACATTTGGATTTTCTATATATCTTGCGAAGTATTGTTTTCTATTTTTTACTCCGTTTTCGCATTTGTCGTCCCACCATGGCTTGCAATTGTTTTTTTTTTGTTGATGTTTTCAGTGGATTTTACTTTTGGAATTGATAAATCAGTTGCTTCATTTATGTTATTGACTAGTTCTAAGTAATTTATGGAATCAGTTACTGCCTTACTTTCCATATACGTTTGGTACAGATTCCAATCGGCTTTTTGTATTTTCCATATTTTGTGATTTCTTACTATTGGTTCTTTATTTGAGATTTTATTATTATTGGTAGGTGATCTGAGCCATGAGGGTCATTATCTATGCTCCAATTGAAAAGATGAGCTATCTCTGGTGAGCACAGTGTTAAATCCACTGCACTTTTCCTTCTATTTAACTTCGTAACTAATGTAGCTTCTCCATTGTTAGGTATACCCAATTTGCGGAATCAATCGCATCTAACAAAGTTTTACTATATACGACACACACACACACACACCACACACTCACACTCACACACACAACATATACACACAACATACACATACAACACAGATACACACACAACACACAAACACAGCACAACACACACACAACACGCACAGCACGCACAACACACACACAGCACTATACACAACACAATATACACAGCACGACACCACACACAGCACAACACAACATACACAGCACAACATAACACACAGCACAGCACAACACACACACACACACACACACACACACACACGCACACGCACACGCACACGCACACGCAAACCCACACGCACACGCACACATACACACATACACACACACACACCAGTCACACAAAACATACAAACAAACACACACAACACACACACACACACACACACAACACACACACACACCACACACACAACACACATACACCACACACATACTCCACACACACAAACACACCACACGCACACACAACACACGCACACAACACACGCACGCACACAACACACGCACGCACACAACACACGCACGCACACAAAACATACGCACGCACACACACAACACACGCGCTCACACACAACAGCCACGCGCGCACACTCACAACGCACGCACGCACACACACAACACACGCACGCACGCACACACACAACACACGCGCACGCACACACAACACACGCGCGCAAGTTACGTATCCTATGTTATGCCTTTATCACAGGATGTGGGCTGAAATAAAGCAACCAGCAAACTCAGCATTTTTAAGTTTATGTTCTTTGTTAAAATTATAGTTAGTTACGAGCATCGGTACGTGTAATAACTCATTTTTATTGTGAAAATAAATTCTTTTTAAAAACTGTTCTTCTCGACTTTAAATCTTAACTGACGCAGTCGGGTCGGATCGTATTACAGAGTTCTATGAATAAGATACTCTTCGATTTTAATCGTTAAGTGATACAACGAACAAATCATTAAATTCGTGTGTGAAAATCGTGCAAATTAGTGAGTGAAAACATCAACGTTCGTAGGCGAATTAAGTACCCTACAAGAAGATCGTAAAAGTGGATTGAGTAGCTTTTACAGAAGCCAGGATTTAGGAAGATTTATTTCACAATCTTGTGATAGGTGAAAGAATATCGCCGCTGGACAATCAGGTCGTCACAAGAAAATTAGGATAAGGAACCGGAAGTCGGACCCACACTTTGGACCAATATTTTCACTTAGGATTAACTAATCGAGTCAAATGAGGACAACATTGTTCCTAATAATAATATGTCAAGAATATTTTTTTGTGTGTTATTGTATACAAATGAAATTAATATTAATACAAATAATAAACTTACGTTTTATCCACTGCTCCTAAAGTAGAAGGAACGAAATTTTACTATTTTTAGCAAATAAATAGTACCAGCCACATTTACAAAATTTTCACTAAATAAAATAGTCTGACTACTCCTGAAAAATTTAATTTGAAAAATAGTACTGCTTATTTCAATTTTTCTATATTATTACTTTATTGTAAGAATTTGTTATTTAATAGTTGAAATCTGGAGGATTTTGCTGACATATTTAACAAATTAACTGTTCAAAATCCACCAGTTTTAAACGAAAAAATGGATCACGCTTTATATCGAATATACGCAGACAATATACCATTATTTAACGGAGATGAACACATCTTACCATCTTTTATTAGAGCTGGTGAGAAACTTATAACAAGTTTTCAATATGTTAGGGAACCTTTAAATCCAATTAATAAGTGTATTACTAGTACAATAATAAGTAAATTACGTGGTCATGCAGCAAATATTGTTTGTCCACGAAATGAACTAAATACAAGGGGTTTAATTAAGCAAACTTTGCAAAATACATTCTCTGATGGACAAAATATCGATTGTTTGATGAACGATCTTATTTCGATCACACCTAACAGAAATGAAAATTTAAATCAATTTGGTTTAAGACTTCAGACTTTATGTGGCCTTTTAATTTTTCAAAATTAAATGAAACGGATGAACCAATTAATGTAAAACAAATAAAAGTACAATATTATGAGCAAATAACATTGAAAACATATAAATAATTTACCTGAAAACATTCAAATTATTGTAAAATGTAAAGATCCTGAATGTATTGAACAAGCCATAAACTATGTAAAAGCCGAGGAAGCCGATATTGAATTAAACAACTCAAAATAAAATTCAAATTTCATGCAAAGAAACCAGGCATATTTCGGACATCCAAATATCCACTACAATAATAATTTTTCATACTAAAATCAAATACCATTTAGACCACCTTTTCAGAATAATTTTCATAATAATCAAAGAACTTTTTTTACTCCAAGTACAAACTTTCAAAATAATTGGCCGAAACCCAATACAAATGTATTCAAACCAAATTCAAATATTGCGAGACTTCAACCAAAACCTACCCCTATGGATATAGCATCTAGTAATACTAATATCTCCCGTAACCAAAATTTTAAATGTAAAGATTTATTTACGCAGATAGTTGGAAATACAGAGGATTATACTGCTAATCCGCAAGAAACCGAAATGTATAATTTTTATGAAAATAATACTTACGATTATACCGATAATCAAGAACAACAATAAACAGACATGTATCAAAATATGTACGAAAACAGTCAATCTTGTACAGCATATCCAGAGGATACGCCTTACAATCAAACTTATTATCAACCTCAATATCCAATCTATGATAATTTTTATGAACATGACATGACTTCTAAAAATGAAGGAAATTTTCACAAAACTCCAGACAAAGACGAGAACACCTAAATACGGTAATACTAAATAACATATCACAAGATCTACCCTGTTTATTTCCCCAAATTACACACCAAATTTCTTTTAGACACAGGTAGTAAGTACACGCAGTTTCATATCAAAAGAATTAGCAATTAAATATTTTTCAGATTATATTCAAACAGAATTATTTCAAGTAAAAACAGCACATGTAATATCGATTCACGATAGTCATAAAAATACCCTTAAATTTAATGTTTAATACGAAATTAGATCAAACTTACAAATTCTATATTTTCAATTTTTCAAACGATTATAACGGTCTTATTGGACTTGATTTACTACAGCAACTCAACGCTACAATCGATTTGTCTAATAACATTTTATTAACACAATCTGAAGAAATACCTATATATTTAAATACGCAAGATCAAAACAAAAAATTAAACACAAAATTAAAAAAACCATATGCTATTACTATACTCGCAAGAACACAACAAATTGTTTCGTTACCAGTCAAATTAAAATCAGTTAACAAATCCCTCAGAAAATCCAGTACAAGTAACTCTTAACGAATTACTTGATGTTGAACAAATAAACGAAACGGAAGTTAATTTTTATGATAAAATGGAAACAGACGCCGAATTAAATAACCATATCGATAACCTGCAAAAAAGCAAACTTAAAAAATTTACGTTTATCACATTGTAATGCGGAAGAAAACAGCCTCATACGAAAACTATGTTACGAATTCAGAGACATATTTTATGCCGAACAAATACTTTTAACGTTTACTAATTCAATAAAACATGAAATAAAATTAACTGATGAATCACCTATATTTATTAAAAGCTATAGATATCCGGAAATACATAAACAAGAGGTAAAAACCCAAATTGACAAAATGCTAAGCACTGGCATTATACAGGAATCCTGTTCACCGTATTCTTCCCCAATTTGGATTGTGCCAAAAAAAATAGATGCATCAGGCAAGAAAAAAATGGCGCATCGTTATCGATTATCGGAAATTGAACGAGAAGATGGTGGATAACAAATTTCCCCTGCCTAATATAACCGAAATTCTGGACAAATTAGGACGCATCCAATATTTTACGACACTAGACCTTGCCAATGGATTCCACCAGATCGAGATGAAAAGTGAAGATATTCCAAAAACGGCCTTTTCTACAGATAAGGGACATTACGAGTTTAGAAGAATGCCCTTTGGCCTAAAGAACAGTTCATCAACCTTCCAGAGGGTCATGAACAATATGCTTCGAGGACTTAATGATGAGATATGCTCAGTATACCTGGATGACATCATAATTTTTTCATCAAGAACACTTGGAACGATTAAGAAAAATATTCCAACGATTAAGAGAAGCCAATTTTAAAATACAAATCGATAAATCAGAGTTCCTAAAAAAGGAAGTCGCATATTTGGGCCATGTAATCACACGCGACGGTGTTAAACCCAACCCCGATAAAATTCGTGCGGTAAAAGAATTTCCAATTCCTAAAACTCCAAAGGATATTAAATCTTTTCTCGGTTGAACAGGATATTACCGACGGTTCATTAAGGATTATGCAAAAATTGTCAAGCAACTTACTCATTGTCTAAAAAAATCAAATAAATTTGAACACACCTAAATTTATAGAAGCTTTTAATCACCTTAAGACTTTACTTACAAACGCACCAATACTTAAGTATCCTGACTTTACTAAACCTTTTATATTGACAACAGATGCAAGCAATTTCGCACTGGGATCAATACTCTCACAGGGCGAAATTGCCCAAGATAAACCTATTGCCTATGCATCGAGGATATTAAATGAGACAGAGACTAAATATAGCACAATTGAAAAAGTACTATTAGTGATCGTTTGGGCTTGTCAGACATTCCGTCCATACCTTTTTGGCAGAAAATTCAAAACCTATATTGATCATAGACCACTTGTGTGGCTATTTAACCTAAAGGAGCCTAACTCCAAACTTGTCAGATGGCGCCTCAAACTCGAGGAATTCAATTAAGAAATCATATATAAAAAAGGATCATTAAATAACAACGCTAACGCTTTATCTAGAATACAGTTAAATGTTCATGAAACTGACTCAATCGCAAATAATCCCGGTAATATAGATTTCGACATTATCGAATATCTTGAACAAATAAGTAATAATATTCCTTTCATAAACAATGCTGAACAACCACTAAGTAACAATCAAAATACATCAGTAAATGAACCCCAAATTGCCCATGATATACAAGATCAAAACCCTATAGACACAATACACACTACTGTAGACGGTCAAACTAAAGTAATACCAATTTTAGACGAAATTATTAATAATAAAACCTTACAGTTAAAAATCGATAGAGGAACTCACCCAGTAGATACATACCATGAAATAAATTTAGACGGAAATAAAACACTTTAAAGTTTTTCCAAATGATAAACAAAAAAATAATTAATATATTAAAAGAACATTCAAACCCAAATATAACAACCCATTTATATTTTGAAAATAGAGACTTGATACCTCAATTTAATGATATTACCAATGAATACTTTCAAAATTTAAAATTAGTAATATGTACTAAACGAATTAATATCGTACCCGATAAAGATGAAAGTTTAATGCTTACAAAACATCAACACGAAGATAAAACGAACCATCGTGGCATCAATGAAACATGCAGAAACTACGAACAAATTATTATTAGAAAAATATGAATCAAAATGTTATCGATTATATAAATAATTGACATATGTCAGAAATTCAAATACAACCGAAATTTACCATAAGTAGCCTTATGCCTAACCGAGACACCAAGTAAACCTTTTCAGATAGTTCACATAGATACATTCTTTTATCAAAATCAAACCATGTTAACATTAATAGACAAATTTAGTAAAATGGCACAAGCCTATATAATAACAAAAACACCAAAATCAATAGTAGATGCCTTAGTAAAGTATTTTTCTACATACGGTGTACCAGAACAAATTGTATCGGATAACGGCACCGAATTTAAGAACGAGTAAAAGAATTATTAAAAACAAAATCAATATTCATTTCACAACACCTGCCTATCATGAATCGAATTCACCTATTAAAAGATTCCACTTCACTCGATTAGAACACCTAAGAATATTTAAAAACAAACATCCATAAGATACTCTAGAGGAAATTTTACCATATGCAATCATAGCTTATAATAATAGTTTACACTCCACAACAAATAATACACCCTTCGAAATAATATTTGGTCATACGAATCTCAGAGATCCCTTTGACCTTATTTCCCAAACATTTTATTCGGAATATATTGCATCACATAAAGACAAAATGGATAGCCTTTACTCAGAAATAAAAATAAGATCACAAAACAAAATCTAAACCAATTGAGAAAATTAATGAAAAATCAAAACCAACACAGTTTAAGTTAAATCAAATAGTATATCGTAAAAATCCACAAGCATGTGTAAAAAATAAAAACAGATTTATAGGACCTTACAAAATAATTGAAATACTGGACCATAATAAAGTAAAAACACTAAATACTAAAAATAATAAAATAGAAATATTCCATTCAAAGGAATTAATGACGCGAAAACTTCCCATTACAGATTACAAATTATCACCTGCACAACAACAACCCCGGAATATTACCAATTACACTTGGCACCGCTAAACTATCCTTAGACCACTGGACATTTACACAAACATTTGACCTGAAACCAATACTAGAGGAATTTATTACTTTAAAATGTAAATTTAATTCAATTAAAAATGCTACTACGTAACAATACGTCTCTTAAAATCGAATACTTTTAACTCTTATAATATAAAATAAAATCAAAAATCAAATACTTCAACTAATACCCGAGATAAGACTAAGGAAAAAACGTGGCTTAGTCAATGGTTTAGGATCAATTATTATAAGATGTCTTACTGGAAACCTTGATCAAGAAGATGCAGAAAAATATAATGCACAAATTAAAAACTTACAGGATAACCAAAACAAAATTAAAAGTATAATATCCGATGAAATTTCACTAATGAACATTTCAATAAAAAATTTCAATGAAATAGCTCAGAATATTTCACATAACCAACTTATACTAGAATCACGTATTTTACAAATTGAAAACTTTATAAAGGAAACTAAAGTCACCGAAATTAATAATTATCAATATTTTATGACTCATATTACTTTAAATCAAATTACATTAATATTCCAAATTATGTATGATACATTAGAAAGAATAGAACCCGCAATAAGTTTTGCTAAATTAAATACCTTACATAATTCTATAATAAATCCAACTATTTTCTTTCAAGAACTTAGACATTGAAAAATATATAGAGCCTCTTGAAAACAAATTAGGGAATATTCTAAAATTCGAAAAACTAATTGATGTAAAAAGTTTCCAACAAGGTACAGAAATTACTTTTCTATTGGAACTACCTTTAGTGGAACCTGTAATATACCAGTATTATGAACTTTATCCATTTCCTGTCAAAACTGTTAATGATACTTATAGGACAATAAAACAAAAAAAACAAAATATTTAGCTCTTAATGAGATAAACTTCTTAGAAACAAATGATAA
Source organism: Rhamnusium bicolor (assembly GCA_029963845.1). Taxonomy (NCBI): domain Eukaryota; kingdom Metazoa; phylum Arthropoda; class Insecta; order Coleoptera; family Cerambycidae; genus Rhamnusium; species Rhamnusium bicolor. The sequence continues at coordinate 103,933 of JANEYF010001626.1, forward strand.
ATGTATAGAATTTGTTAATAGGGAATTTATTTGTAAAAACATCTTTCAATCTAACATTGGAAACGCGTTAACTGTGAATTAGAAATAATAAAAAATTATAACATCAAATCAGCCTGTAATATAAACCAAATCAATAAAAAGTCACCTATGATTTATAAAATAAATAATGCCAATTATATAGCAATAATACCAGAAGTTATAGTTATTACTGAAACCTGTAATATAATAAAAAATAGTAAGAATTTACAACCTGGTAGTTATGTAATTGAGCTAGATACTGATTGTAATATTCAATTAAAAAATTACAAACTTAGCAGCAAAAAAAGCAATACCAATATTGACAAATAATATTGACATTCCAGAAATAAATATCAATTTTAATTCAACTCAAAAAGAAATTAATTTTAATGACCTAAACTTGGTGCAAGTAAATACACATAAAGTACAAAATTTAGAAACAATGTTTGAAATGCAAAAAACAAAAATACATGAAATCAGTAATCAAACAATCACTGAAAATATTAGTGTTAGTACTATAATACTGTATTTAATATTAAGTATAGCAATTGTAATCGTAATTTTAATAAGTTGTAAATCCTATGATAAAACATAGATACAATAATAACAGAAAAAATAATGAAAATTCTAATGAAATCAAAATTTAAAATTTTTCTTCATAAAATTATTAATTTTTCTCTTAATGATAGAGGAGTTATGTATCCTATGTTATGCCTTTATCACAGGATGTGGGCTGAGATAAAGCAACCCGCAAATTTAGCATTTTTAAGCTTGTTCTTTGTTAAAATTATAATTAGTTAGTTACGAGTATCGAGACGTGTAACAACTCATTTTTATTGTGAAAATAAATTCTTTTTTAAAAACTGTTCATCTCGACTTTAAATCTACTCGTACACACACAACATGCGCACACACACACACACACACCACACCCACGCGCGCGCACACCCCCTACACGCGCACACACACACACACTACACGCGCACACACATACCACACACACACATACCACACACGCGCACACACACACACAACACACGCGCGCACACACACACACAACACACGCGCACACACACACACAACACACGCGCACACACACAACACACGCGCACACACACACAACACACGCGCACACACAACATACACGTGCACACACAACACACGAACGCACACACAACACACGCGCACACACACACACACATAACACACGCACGCACACACACATACAACACACGCACGCACACACACAACACACGCACGCACACACAACACACGCACGCACGCACACACAACACACGCACGCACACACAACACACGCGCGCTCACACACAACACATGCGCACGCACACACAGCACACGCGCGCACACACACAACAGTTAAGCCGCGTGGCTGACTTAACGTGTTTTTAAAAAATGATTTAAATTGTTACAAAAAATATTTAATTAAAACTTTTATGAGTTTTACAAAATAATTAAATACAATAATATATTGCACATATGTATGCAATGAGGCTGTGACATGAAGTGAAGTCTTAACGTTGGAAATCTGTGGAGGCGAGTGGGATAAAATGCTGACTTATCTCCTCTTATCAGCTTATCAACTTTACTCTTCCACCCTTAGACTGGACTTTAAGCGAGGGTTGAAGTCCAGGAAGTGTCTTCCTTGGAGTTGGTTCTGGATTCTTGGAGTCGATTCCGTATTTTCTTGATTACATAAATACTACAACATATTAGGGTAACATAAAAGATAATTGTCCAAATACTTGGTTTATACCAGCGAGAAGTAGTATCTACTAAATTTATATTTTGTTTGTTTTCCATTTTGTATTTAATATCGTTTAGGTCGTCTAAATTGGTTTGTAGCAAACTTACATTCTTTATTTCGAAACTATAGGAAACATTTATAATCTAATTAGGGAATATAATTGTTTACTAGATTTGGTATGTCTGTCTGTATATATGTAAATTTTTGATTTGATATTTGAATTATACAATTTTTTGTGTTGGTTACAATATAAGTACCTAGTGTTAATATTCTTTTTTTTTTGACATCCTTGCAATTAAAGCTAATTTGTTTATCTGAAGGATTTACAATTGACAATTGGTTAAATTCTAAAATTTGTATTTTCGGACTTGTTAATTTAATTAGATTAATTTCGCAATTAGAATATGGTCTTTTAGCTAATAAAAGTTGTACACATGGCTAATTAGTTTCTAAATTTATTAAATTTAGATTATTGAATAACAACTCTTATCTATAAATTTACACAATTCGTTTGATGAACTGTAATATTGATCGGATAAAATAAGGTATTTCTGGTTAGGAATAATTAATTGGAAGGTATTGTTTTCATGTACTATTGGACATGAGTATAAATGGTAGATATTATATTGGATACTATGATAGGTTTGTCCAACAGATCTTCTGGTTCGATAATGCATAACGTTAATTTTTGCGAATGTGACTGCTTCTTCTAGAGTTTCCAATATTTGTAGAATACTTTGTGCCATTATATTTATTTAGGTATAGACATTGTTGAATTGGATCGTATGGAACATTTCAATTTTTTTTGTCATTGAGTGCTTGCTCGATTTGTAAAATTCTTGATTGTAGTACGAATTGATTTGTAGTCAAGTTTGTAATGGATGATTAAAATTTTTCTATTGGTTGCGTAGTTAATGTTATTTGGGATGCCAGTATTTCCTTTTGGATTAGTTGGTTTTTTCTTAGTTGTTCCAGGTGTTGCTCTATTCTTTCCCCATCTTCATTATCTAGGTTACCGGTGATGGATTTCCAGATAGATCCTAGTCCGTTAACTAGTTCTCTTTTAAGTCTTGATTGTGGAATTAATTGATTCAATTTTCGGTTAATTTCATCGAATAAGAACTTTGCGATTATAGCGAAGTTTTTAACTTCTCTTTGTATGTTTGTATTTAATTTGAATACTTTGTCTAGGTCATTAATGTATAATTTTAATCTGTTGTACTCGTCAATAATTGGTTGTAAATCAATAGTTCTTAGTAGGGTCCATTTATTGATTGTCTTTGCATGTTCCTAAAGGTAGTGGTAGTAATCCAGGGTTATTGCCTAATCTTCTGATTCGCTCTTTTCCATAGACGAAGGGGATGAACCTGTAAAAATAGGTCGTTTTAGATTTCTTAAATGTACCTTCCTTACAGATTGATTCTATTGGTAATTTCGCAGGTATTATCTGTATTCAATTTAGTAATGGTGTATGGTCCTTTATAACGGTTTTTGGTTTTGTGTCTGGTTGCTATGCCACTCTTGACATATACGGTTTGTCCTTCTTTAAATGTGGTTTGTGGGTCCTTAACGTTTCGGTTCCTTTGTTGATGTACGGTTTCTGTAGTACGTTGTGATTTTTGCCTCACTGATTCGTAGACTCTTTTCATTTTTGTTTTATGTTCGTTTAAGTAGTTACTATAAATATCCTGATTATAGTAAATTTCGAAAGGGTTTCGGCTTTCCGTAAGTCCCATGATTAGCTCAAAAGGGTAAAACCTGTGGTGGAGTGTATGGAATTATTGTATGCTAAAAGTGCGTATTTCATTTGACTTGAAACAGGGCACTTGTTAATGTTCTTTAAAATTCGAATGTGTTCAAGTATCGTTGAGTGTAGTCTCTCAATAAGACCGTTACTTTGAGGGATTCTGGCAGTTGTAAAATGAACTTCGATTTTATGTAATTTTATGAGTTCTTTTACTACGTCATTATTAAATTTCTTGCCCTTGTCTGTTATTATTTTTTTCAGGCGTTCCATAGAAGGTAAACAATGTAATTAGTTGGTCGGAGATGTGGATTGCTGTTTTCGCGGATATTTCGAATGCCTGGGCCAATTTACTAAATGCGTCGATAACAGTCAGGAATATTTTTTGCTCCATGATGAATGTGTCCATGTGTAATATTTGAAAAGGTTTTGTTGGAGTTTCTGTTAACATCATTGGAATATTTTCTGGTATTCTTTCATATTTACCTCTTTTACAAATATCACATTTTTTATGAATTCTTCAATATCTTGTTGCATATTCGGCCAATAATATTTTAATTTGAGGTGGGCTTTAGTTTCTTTTGTCCCACGGTGGTTGGTTTTTCCTTCATGATAATTAAGGATTAATTATTGTAGTTGTTCTTCCTTTTCTAGGACATCAATTAATTTTTTTGTACACCTGATTAGTGTAGGACCGTTATTTGTAAATTTACTGATGTAGGTCTCGCACAGTTTTTTATATGTCTTCTTCGGTAAATATATAGTATTCTCGATCAGTCGCTGTAAAATCTCTTAGTAACCTGAATAAATCTTCTATTGATTCTGTTTGAACTGGGTCGACGTTTACAATTAGAGATTGTGAATCCAATGGATGAATTTGGATTCTCGATAATGCATTTGCATTAGTATTTAATTTTCCCTTCTTGTATTCTATTTGGTAATCGAATTCTTCGAGTTTAAGTTTCTATCTTGTTAGTTTCATATTGGCTGGTTCTTTCAGATTGAATAGCAATTTTAGTGGACGATGATCCGTATATATTGTGAATTTATGGCCGCATAAATAGGGCCTGAAAATCTTGGTTACTGACCAAATGATTGATAACAATTCTTTTTCCGTGGTGGAATATTTTTCGTTCTGCTTCGTTAAGAGTTCTTGAGGCATATGCTATGGGGTGATCCTGCCCAACAGGTCCCTGCGAGAGCACCGCACCCAGTGCTTCATTTGACGCGTCCGTCGTCACTATGAAGGGCATCGTAAAATCCGGGTATTGCAATATTGGTGCTTCAGTTAAAAGTTTCTTGCAAGTTTCGAAAGCTTGAATAAATTCCGGTGTCTGTATTATCTTAGCGTTCTTTTTTAACATTGATGTCATTGGCTTTACGACTTGTGCCATATTTTGAATAAATCGGCGGTACGAGTCCTAGGAATCCTTTTATTTCCTTTGGTGTCCTGGGTATCGGATAGTTTTGTACCGCTGTGATTTTATCTGGATTTGGCATGACTCCTTCTGGTGTTATAATATGTTCTAAGTACGCCACCTCATTTTTCAGGAAATCACATTTATCAAGTTGTACTTTAAATTGTGTTTCTAGCAAACTTTGGAAGACTTTAGCTAGATGTTCGATGTGTTCTTGTAGACTAGATGAGTATATTATTATGTCGTCAAGTTAAACTGAACAAACCTCATTTTGTATTCATCTTAAAACATTGTCCATCACCCTCTGGAATGTCGAAGGTGCTCCTTTTAGTCCGAAAGGCATTCGGGTGTATTCATAATGGCCATGTTCTGTGGAAAACGCAGTTTTTTCAATGTCATCTGGGTTCATTTGTACCTGGTGGAACCCAGAGGCGAGGTCAACTGTCGTAAAATATTGGGCTCTACCTAACTTGTCCAAAATATCCGTTATGTTCGGCAGGGGGTATTTGTCATCTATTGTATGTTCATTCAGCTTTCTGTAATCTATTACTACTCTCCATTTTCTTTTTCCTGAATTATCCAATTTTTTTGGTACCACCCAGATGGGACTTGACCAAGGTGAAGTAAATGGTCTTATTATATTTTGTTGTAGCATAGAGTTGATTTGTTTCTGAACCTCTTCTTTATGGACTTGCGGATATCTGTATGATTTGGTAAATATAGGTGTCTCGTTTTTCAATCTAATGTGGTGCTTAATCTGGTTGTTAAATGTAAGTGGCAGATGTTCGCTATAAAAAATATCTCTATATTCAAAACATAAATTTCTGACAGCGGTATACTCTTCTTTGTTTAAATGGTTTAATCGCAAACTTTTTAAATTTTGCTTTTGAATTTGATCTATCATTTCATGATCGATATCTATGGTGGTATTGATTGGGTGATTTCTTCAAATTCGTTGTTATTTAAACTGGGTTGGTGTTCTTTTTGATTTGGGTTTTGATTCATTAAATTTCTATATATATATATATATATATATATATATATATATATATATATATATATATATATATATAAAAAGGAATATTTGTATATGGGGTGAAAGTCCTTGTTTAAAGTCGACGTTGGCCTCCAAATTTACTAAAAGATCCGTTCCTATCAGTCCTTCGTAATTTGGGTTACAGTTAAATATAAAATGTTATGTTTTAAACTCGGTTTTTTAAATATTGTTGAGACTGGGATTTCTGCACTGTTGTTGTATCGTGTGGTGTCGTTATACAGAATGGGTCCTCTTGAATGTGATTTTGGAAATGTTTTCGGGCAAATTGTTCGTTTATAAATGATTTTGTTAATCCTATCATAAATCGTGCATTAATTTCTGGTATTTTTGTATATAGTAAACGGTTATTTGTGGACGTGTGAACTTCTATCAGTTCCGCCTGTCTAGTTTTCGAGGCTTCTGTCGGAAAATTTATATTTTCCACTTCATTTGTTTCATAAGGTGGATATTCCTCGTATTTATAATATTCTTCGCCTTCTGAATATCCGGGGTCATTATCATGGTAATTAGGTACTGCAGATGGTCCAAGCTCTTCTGAGTGTTGTACGTGAAGTTGTTCTGTCCTCCAGTTTTGTTGGGGTTTTTGTGGTATATTTCTTGAAGATTCTTGCATATTATTTGTGAGGCGAGTTCTTCTAGAATCTACTTCCATAGGTGTGGGTGTGTTATGTCATTGGTTTATTTTTTGGTACAAACACATTTTGTTGGCTCCTAGGCTGACTAGGACCTGCTTGGTTTTGAAACTTGGCTGAGGTGGTCTTGGTGTCCAAGGTGGTTGTTGGTACTTTGGCCTCTGTATATTTGATCGTTGAAATTGCATAAATGGTTGTGGCGAATTATTTGGCGTAGTTCTAGTCTGTGGTGTATTTATTCTTAGTTGGTGCATACTTGGCTTGTTAAACTGTTGTTCACTATTTTGAGGGGAGTTACTTATTTTTGAACGGTGATAGTTCATATTTTCTTCTTCGATGACGAACTGGATAGCTTCTTCGATGTGTGTAAGTTTTCTAAAGCGTAAAAGATGGCTTAGCTGTGGATTAACTCCAGTTAAGAAAGCTCTTAGTGTGAAATTGTTATAGAAATCAATTTTCATTTTCCTGACCTCTTCTGTCACGTTTTCACAAGATAACTTCGAAAGTAACAGATGTCTGATGTCTATGCATCTATCGGCAAATTGTAATGCAGTGTCTCTTGGTTGCTGTCCTAATGTGTTGAGATCGGACAGGAGTGATTGCTCGTTTCTTTGGTCCCCAAATAAACTAATAAGTACGTATTTTAATTCTGGAAACGTGTCAAAGTTTCTAGCTGCTAAAAGTGTGGTTGCCTTCTCCACGATTTTGTTTCTTATATGAAGCATCGGGAATCTTATTCTTATAGCATCATTATCTGGTGCCATGAGTGGTAAAACATTTTCACATGCGTTGATAAAAGTTTTACAATATTCAAAAAGTTGATTGAAGATGAAGTTACTTTTGTGAAAATCCATTTTGATTTAAAAAATTATAAACACTTTTTTACTTGTCTAATTTTCACTTTATTTGTTATTTTACAACTAGTTTCATCCTATTCGGACATTTTCAAGTAACTGTTACTTGTTACTTGAAAATGTCCGAATAGGATGAAACTAGTTGTAAAATAACAAATAAAGTGAAAATTAGACAAGTAAAAAAGTGTTTATAATTAAAAAAAAAAAATTACAATATTGTTGGTTCTCCATCAAATGGTGGTATTAAATCCAGGTAGTCCCGGACGGAAATTTGTGGTAGTGCCATTCTGATGGGTGATGCAGAGTATCGTATTGGTATTTGTACTTCTGTTGGAATATTAGCAAATTGCTCAACTAAGCTGTCGATGACGTTCATTAATTAAATGTTAGTTTTTATCACTTTTGTATTATCGTCGTTTTATTGTAAACTCTGTATTCACGGTTACTTAAACCGAGGGACGGTGACTGTATAATAATATACAGGCGTGCTCTAGCTATAGACTGTGAATATTTTGTTTACGGGGCTTTGGTTTTTAAAGTTTTGTTTAACTTATTCTAATTTGTTAGTAAGCAATAGTTATGTTGGATTTTAATTTCTTGCCCTACTTGATCCAGGCAGTACTTTTAAAATCATCGGAAATATAAATAAAATTAGAAAACGAATTTTCAAAGCTAATATGAAAATTCAAAGTAATTAAAGGTATGGTTTCTATCGATTTGTGGATAGGAAAGGTAAAATAGGAAAAAGCGGAATGATCAATATTACTTACAAAATTAAAGTTGTGATTAAAGTTGACTTCATTGATGTTTAATCCTGTTAAGTTGTACACAATGTACTGGTAGCTCACTATCCTCAATGGATTGATGATTAACCGGAACAGTTCCCCGATGGAATTGCGTTTTGTACGAAATAGTGCCTTAATCGTAGATACGAACAAAAAATTTTAATTTTTGAAAACTTTTGGGCACTATCCGACCCGACTGCGCCAGTTAAGCAGCGTGGCCGACTTAACGTGATTTTAAAAAATGATTTAAATTGTTACAAAAATATTTAATTAAAACTTTTATGAGTCTTATAAAATAATTATTAAATACAATAATATATTGCACATCTCTATGCAATGAAGCTGTGACACGAAGTGAAGTCTTAACGTTGGAAATCTGTGGAGGCGAGTGGGATAAAATGCTGACTTATCTCCTCTTATCAGCAGGTAGTCAACCTAACTCGCGCGCACCACACGCGCGCGCACACCACACACGCGCGCGCATACACCACACGCGCGAGCGCACACAGCCGAGTATACTAGGATTAATTTCTACTTTAGACAAAATCAAGGTTGTTCGACCGGGGACCGAACCCGAGACTCCGGAGTGAGAAGCAAGTGTCCTTACCGCTTCATCACAAAGCCAGGTAATTTTACGAGAATACTACTAAATAACATTTATAGTACATAATAAAATTTTATATACGAGAAATTCCATGGCTGGCAGAGAATTACACAAGTTCCATGACTAATAATTGGAATTTATTCAAATTACCTGGTTTTTTTGGATTAAATTCCCGACTTTTCCAAGGTGTCCAGAGGGGAACCCTGTTGTGGCAATTAGCCGGGAAAGTAGTTGTTTTTTATTCTATTTTGTATTATTTTGAGTTTTTACCTGTGCAATAACCTTCGAAATCATATTACTGGTTTGGGGAGCTACCATTAACAAACCAGCTGAAGCAGCACCGGCTCCTGGACCGAATAACGTAATACTATCTCTATTACCACTAAATTTTTCTGCATTATCATAGACCCATCGCAATGCCATTGCCTGATCCAAAATTCCATAATTTCCAGGTGAATTAACATCTCCTGTACTTAAAAATCCTAAAGCTCCCAAGCGATAATTGAACGTCACGACCACAACTTTATAAAACGTTGCTAATATGTGACCTGGAAATATGTTTGATGCTCCATAGATGAAGTCACCTCCATGAATATACATCATTACAGGGTATTTTTGGGCTGTTCCCTCCGTCTAAAAACAAAATAAAATTTTTATCTCTAGTAAATGGTTGGGACATTTTCCTAATAAATAAGTATCCTAAAATTTCAACATAAATAGAGGTATGTATAATAAACAATAATAGAATATTAGACAAACTTCAACGATGATTAGACTTTTACTTCATTGATTAATGACATCAAAACAGTTCAACATTAAAAATGTGGAAGTTTTATAAATATGCAATTTGTATTCACTGACAATTTTTTTTTTATTCTGTTAAAATCACAATTTCTCCAAACACTTTTTCATAATATAATTTGCTAAATGTGAAAACTTAAATGTTTATCATTAATATCTAATATTTTATCTTTTTTACTTTTCTGTCTACTGTAGGGCTTCGCCTCTCTTTACTTAATACAAAATCCTTTAACTTTGATGGATTTTTAAAGAGAAGAATGACTCAATCGATGATATTTTGATATGTTAATCTAATAACATAAACTATTAGATATGGCCGGGTTTTACTAAATTATTGTTACGCCACTGGACTGTGTAGACTGCTTAGATGAGATTGGAATTGTACACGAACGGCCGGGGATATTCTGGAATGCCCTCGACCGTGTGAACGGATGTATAAATAAGACACACGGTAGGCCGAGCCTCAATCTTAAGTTGAACGTGAACGAGTAAAGAAGAAATAAGAAAGAGACTTATAAGTGTTCAAGAGTGATTACAGTTAAGACAAAAATTAATCTATTGTTGTTAATTATTAATTAGTAAATAAAGTAGTGAGTAAGTGTTACCTGAACTTTCAATCAACGAATCTACGAATATAGGTGTTTGTGTGGATAGCAAACACGTGATAATTTGGTGTCGGAAGTGGATTGGAAGAGAAATTTCTGGAATATTCGAAAAGGTTCTACAGTATTCTTCTCAGAAATTAGTGGCAACACGGAGAATTAAGCTACTTGGAGGACTATTTCTGGACTGAATAGTGACTTTAAGGTGGATTTTCGAGAAGTTTCTAGAACATTCGATTTAGAAATAGCTGCAAATACGCGAGTGCCGCTAGTAATAACGTGTTGTAGACTGAGAAAAAGGTCTAATAGTGTAATTTCGGGAAAATTCTAGAACTTTCTATTTGGAAACTACAGGAGACACGTGAATTGTGTCGACGGAAACGTTACAAACTTAAAAAAACAGGACTATAAGTGACTTTAGTGACAATTTTAGAACATTCGATTTGGAAACCACAGAAAATACGTGAACTGTGTTACCGGAAACGAGTTATAGACTCAAAACGAGCCTTAATAGTGACATTTTGTGGAAGTTCTCGAACATTCCATTTCACAATTATTGGAGATGTGAATTTCGTCGACAGGAAAATAATATAGACTTTAAATAAGACTTTTTTAGGGCTGTTTTGAGATTTTTCGGGAACATTCCATTATTAAAATAGACGTGTTAACAACATTTTACGGGCTTTATAGTATAATAAACTTTATTTTGAACTGATTTACGTGTCGTGAGTTAATAACAAGAAGTACGGCGGAGAAACAAACACAGGACTTGTTAGCAGCGTTATTGGAACGAATGAACGATCAAGAAAGAAAAAGACAGGAAGAGAAAGACGAACAAAGGAAAATTATGGAAGATCAAGAAAGAAAAAGACGAACAAAGGAAGCTTATGGAAGATCAAGAAAGAAGATGGCAGGAAGACAAAACGGAACAAGAGAGACGACAGGAAGACAAAGGAGAACAAGAGAGAAGACGACAGGAAGAAAAAGAAGAACAAGAGAGAATACGACAAGAAGAGAAAGATGAACAGAGAAAAAATATGGAAGCCCAAGAAAGAAGACGAAAAGAAGAGAGGAACAATAGAGAAGACGACAGAAAAATGATGGAGGGCCTGGAAATAAGACGATTGGAGGAAAACGAAGATATAAAAAGAAGCCTAGAGGAACAGCAGGCAGCCATTTTCTCTCACTGAAAAATTTAAAGTCGATGTTATAGAAAAAAAAGTCGGTGAAGTGGAAGAACAAATCGGTGAAGTTAAAGAAAAAGTCGGTCAAGTTGAGGGAAAAGTCAGTATTGTTGAAGAAGTAGCCCGGTTTAAGTAACGATTAAGAGAGAAGGGTGGCCAATTAGTAATGTCGTCTGGTGCTAGGTTACAACCACCTTCCTTCGACGGACAAAGTTCATGGTCAACTTATAAGAGACAATTTGAGGCAGCTGCACGTTCAAATAACTGGAACGATGATGAAAAAGCAACAGCATTGGTATTAGCACTAAGGGGCCAAGCATTAGATCTGCTCCAAACAATTCCTGCCGCACAGCAACAAAACTTTAGCATTTTAGAGGCAGCGTTAGAACTAAGATATGGCGACCAACATCTCGCTCAAGTATATCAGGCTCAGCTCAAATCACGCAGACGAGGTGGAGAAAACCTCCAGGAGTTCGAGGCTGCGGTAGAAAGATTAACCCATCTAGCCTATCCTGATGCACCAATAGAATTTCAACAATAGTAGGCTGTTGGTACATTTATTGATGGAGTAAGGGGAGCAGGAAGTTAGGAGAATTCTTAAGTTGGCCAGGCATAAGCTTAGTAGTGAGGCTTTAGTACATGCACTGGAGATTGAAGCTGCCTATAAGGATACCACACAATCAAATCAGAGAGTACGAGCTGTGAGTGTGGAGAAAGACAAGCCAGACAACACAACACAAAACCTGATATCTGATCTACACAAGATGATGACCCAACTACTGACAAAATCAAACTCCCAGCAGAGACAAGACCAACAACAAAGTAGTGGGAGGCCGAATGGAGGCATCCGTTGTTATAGGTGTGGCAAAGTGGGCCATATCAAGAGGAACTGTCGTCAATGCAGCCCGGAAAGGGTAAATGCTGCTGTGGTTGAGGAGCCATAGGACAAACTAAAGATGGCTGACAATTTGGGGGCTGCGCTGGCCAAGAAATGTTGTGACCCCCGAAAGTATCCCAACTTCGGAGAGTTCAAAGTAGTCTGTTGTTGGAGGGTTATGTAAATAAGAAGAAATGTGTGTTTACAATCGACACAGGAGCTACGTCATCAATAGTACAGACAGGATTCATAACGGGTTTCAAAGTAAATAAAGAACAGAATGGATTAGTCATCCGGACAGTTACAGGAGATAGGGCGGCGGTTCATGGGGAAGTCGACATGGAGTTGCAGATTGGCCGCTTATGTTTTAAACACCAAGTTATCGTAGCTGATATCACAGATGACTTCATTTTAGGATTAGACGTTATGGAAAAATATGGATTTGTACTTGACGTTGGAGAACGAGTTCTCAGGATTGGAAATGAAGAAATTATTCTTTCAACGGCAGATGAAAAATTCCATATTAGGCTACTAACTTCGAGGACAGTAAAAATTCCTGCACGAACAGAGAAAGTAATTGAGGCAGTCCTGGAGGAAAATTCTGTGGGATACCGCTTTGGCCTCGTTGAGAAGGATGACTCAATTAAAATGACAGACAATGTGATCCTGGCAAGGACTTTAACACAGACTACAGACAAGATACCCATTAGAGTGGTTAACCTAAATGGACAGATATGGACCAAGCAGTTGTAAAGATGTTAAATGCCCAATTAGAACATTTAACTTCAGATGAAGCTTTAAAATTCTTGAAGAAAGAAAGTACAGTATTTGCAAAGGACACAGCAGCTCTAACAAAGACCAACATAGTGCAACATCGGATAAATACTGGTGAATCAGCTTCTATTCGTCAACCACCTAAGAGGCTCCCATTAGCAAAGCAAGAAGAGGCTTCTGTAATTTTACAGAAGATGCTTAAAGACGGAGTTATTGAGGAATCACCAGTCCTTGGTCGACGCCAGTAGTTTTGGTTGCTAAGATGAAACTTTAAAATTCTGTGTCGACTACAGGAAGCTGAATGACGTCACAAGAAAAGACAGCTATCCGTTACCCCGAATTGATGACACACTAAGTACGCTGGCAGGTTCACAGTGGTTTCCCACTCTCGATCTTCGAAGTGGTGCCTTTCGACCTGTGCAATGCGCCAGCGACTTTTGAGAGGCTGATGGAACTGATACTACGAGGACTAACTTGGAAGACATGTCTAGTTTATCTTGATGATGTGATGGTGATAGGACGGGATTTTAAGGAGCATTTGAAGAACCTTCAAGAAGTGTTTGGAAGAATTAAAAAGGCACACCTGAAATTGAATCCCAAAAAGTGTCCAATGTTCCAGAAAGAGGTCAAATTCCTAGGACATGTCGTATCTTCGGAGGGAATAAGAACATACCCAGACAAGATTTCCTCCATACGAGATTGGCCGCGGCCTTCAAATGTTCACGAAGTACGAAGATTCCTTGGCCTATGCATTTACTACAGACGATTTGTGGAACGATTTGCTGATATTGCGAAGCCACTATACCGGCTTACAGAAGAGAAGGTTCAGTACCAATGGACACAAGAGTGCGAAACATCATTCAGAACACTAAAATCAGTACTGTGTTCGAGTCCGGTTCTTTCATACTCAGAACGGAAAGATCTCTACGTATTAGACAAGGATGCCAGTAATTCTGGATTTGGATGTGTTCTTTCCCAAATTCAAAATGGACAGGAAAAAGTAATTAAGTTTTCGAAGCCAGAACGTAACTATTGTGTGACACGGAAGGAACTATTGGCCATTGTCAAGTCCATAGACCATTTTCACAAGTACCTATATGGGCAATATTTTAAAGTTCGGACCGACCATGCTGCATTGAAGTGGTTACTGCAATTGAAGACTCCGGAAGGCCAAATAGCTCGCTGGATAGAAAAACTGCAGCAGTACGATTTTAAAATCGAACATCGTCCTGGAAAATCTCATAGAAATACAGATGCTCTCTCCAGAAGACCCTGTCGGGAAGACTGCAAGCACTGCCAACGGGTGGAAAAACAACAAGGGATAATAATTGTGAACACTGTTGAAATTGATGTTCCTGACGAGTGGACAAAAGAGACATTAAGAGAAAAGCAGTTAAAAGATCAAGAAACTGGTCCTATTCTGGAATGGAAAGAAAGAGGAGCCCGACCTGGCTGGAAGGACATTTCAGACAAGGCAGTGGAACTGAAGGCTTTGTGGGCACAATGGGATTCCCTAAGAGTAGTGGATGGCCTGTTGAAATGAGCTTGAGAAAGTCCAGACGGGAAGGAAATTTCTTCGAGATTAGTAATTCCCAGGTGTTGCATACCAAAAGTACTCCAGGAAGTACATAATGGAACATCTGGCGGACATTTTCGCATCAACAAAATTCTCACTAAAGTACTCGAACTATTCTACTGGGTGAACAGCCGCCAAGATGTGGAGGCTTGGTGCCGCAAATGTGAAGTTTGTGCGGCAAGTAAGGGGCCACGGATAAGAAGGGCCAAATGAAACAATATAACGTAGGAGCTCCTTTTGAGCGAATTGCGATCGACGTAGCTGTGATAGATGATGGGAACAAATACATCTTAGTTGCCATGGACTATTTCAGTAAGTGGCCTGAAGCTTATACCCAACCAATAAGCAGCCACTGTCGCGCAAGCTCTGGTAGATAATCTAGTATGTCGATTTGGCGTGCCCCTAGAATTGCATTCGGATTAAGGAAGAAACTTTGAAATAGGGGTATTTCAGAAGATGTGGTGTCGCTTACTGGGAATTCATAAGACAAGAACAATCAGACGGAATGGTGGAGAGATATAATAAAACCATGGAGGAGCACCTATCCAAAGTGGTTGAGAAGCATCAGAGAGATTGGGACGGTCACTTTTCTATGATGGTGATAAAATAATTTGTAAAGTATGCAAGAAAGATTTGATGTGCTGGGATAAGCGTGATTGTGGACTTCACGTAAATAGTGTACACCATAAAAATAAAAAAATGCCATGCCTTCGACAACACAGTTTATGTTTAATTTACTATTAATGCTGATTGCCTGTGATGTTCCGCTGCACATACTCGATAAACAATTATTTCGCGAGTTCTGGAATAAATATAATGCCCAGGTGAAGTTACCAAGTCGCACAACGTTATGTAACTATCTACCAACTGTACACGTAGACATGGTAAATAAAATGAAATGTGAATTAAAAAATACACGGCTGTGGTTATCTGTTGATGAGACAACAGATTGTAAAAAAAATCTATTTTAAATGTTATAGTACGAATACTGGACCCTCTTAAACCGACAGTTCCACTGTTACTAGCTAGCAAAAGACTAAATTAGTGTACTAGCGAAACAATTACCAGAGTGGTGCTGGAGACGTTAGAAAAAATTTGAAATGTCAAAAAGTCAAGTGTTGATGTTTGTGACAGATGGCGCCGTGACAATGCGTTCGGTAGGCCGTTCTTTGCAAGAACAAGGTTGTATGTTTATATATGTTACGTGTAAAGTCCATGCTTTACATCTTGTGGCAAAAACTATTCGAAAAGGTTTTCCAGAGGTGGATGCATTAATAGCAAGTGCAAAAAAAGTGTTTCTTAAATCTCCTAAACATCTCCGTGCATTTCATAGCAAGTGTCCCGGTATTCCTGAACCACCACAGCCGATTCTTACACGTTGGGGAACATGGTTGCAGGCAGCTTTTTATTATGCTGAATATTTCCAACAAATAAAAGCTGTTATGCTACAATTCAATCCAGATGAGGCTGCAGCTATTAAGGAAAGCCAGACAAAAATCGAGTATATTTCCGTTGAAACAGCTTTAAAAAATATTGCGAAGAATTATAAACCATTACATGAAAGCATAAAAAAATTAGAAAACAGTGCGTTGTCGTTAGCGGAGTCACTGCAAATAGTGGACGAAGTAAAACTACTGCTACATGCTATAGGTGACGCAACAAATGAGCGCGTTAAAGAAAAGTTCGCAAGTGTGTTAAATAAAGACACCGGTTTTACCAAATTAAGATAAATATGTGATGGTGCAGCCCCAGATCCGTTAAATGCGTTCAAAGACTATTTTACGTATGCGTGTATTACATCAGTAGATGTCGAACGGTCGATTTCAAAATATAAGAATATATTTTCACCAAAGTGACCATCACTCATGGAGACAACCATAGAAACATACCTGATGCTGCAAAATGGCTACACATCTTCTCTAGTTTGTGATAAGCAAGTTAGTTCATCAAGCTAGTTAAGCGGGTAAGTTTTACATATATTGTTATAAATTGTAACAGTTTATTATTTCTCGTATTAGTTAATTTCGCGTACGCCACTGTCCCACGAAACATTTTTGACAGCCCTAATTATAGCAATATCAGAGACCTGGCTGAATTCAGATTTAACAGGATATGACATAGAAAACTTTACGATGTTTCGCTGTGACAGAAATGGAAGATGAGGCGGGGAAGCTCTGTATGTACATAACAAATTAATACCTCGACAGGTTTTAAAATCTGAAGACAATTGTGCCATTGACCATCTGTGGGTTACAGTGACGGTGAATAAATTTAAGATAGTCATAGGAGTAATACATCGTCCTCCTTCAGCAGACTACAAGGAATTGTAATGCCTTTATGAATTACTACCCGATCTCATCCTGAACTATGATATGTGCGTGTGCATAGGTGACTTTAACATAAACTTCCTTAATAAAAATTTACCTGACTACAAGTTCTTAGCAGACCTGTTACAAAGTTTTAATCCAAGTCAGGTAATAACGGACCCAAGGCGAATTCGGGATGACTCGGAAAGCCTCATCGATTAAATAATTACTAATGATTGAGTATATTTCTGACTGTGGTGTAGTGGGTTGTGACCCAATAAAAGCGGATCATGAAGCAGATTACTGTTTTATACAATGTTCTAAGATTAAGAGTTCCCCGAGTTCTTAGAGTTAAGAGGTTTTAAAAATATGGACTTTGTAAAATTCGAAAGTGATCTTGCTGATGTTGACTGGCATTCTATGTATGTATCAAATAATATCGATGTAAAAGTAAGTATTTTTAATGACACTATACTGAACATTTTTGATAGGTACTGTTCATGTAAATTGGTTAGGGTGAGTAAACCTAGTACCCCCTGGTTAACATATAACTTAAAACTAATGATTAAAACAAAGAATCGCGCATCAGTGATCCCAATGTGATCAACCAATACTTTCTAAATAGGGTACCTAAATTACCAGTTAGCTCTGATACCCTAGATGAATATTTATTGAATGAGTTTAATCATGATAACCGTTTTGAGTTTAATGCTGTTACACAGGCCAATGTTCAGTAGTTTTTACTCAGTATTAATGCAATGGGTATAGATAAATTATCAGCCAAGATGTTAAAGTTATGTATGCCTCATTGCCTGAACCCCTTGAATAATATACTAAACTTCTCATTAGAAACTGGTGCATTTCCCCTCTTGTGGAAAATGACCGTAGTAACTCCTGTTCCTAAAAAAGACGATCCCTCGCTCAATGAGCTCAGGCCTATCAGTGTATAAGAGAGATAATTTGTAATGTGTTATTTCTGTGTTATTTCTTTTACTTATTATGTTTTATACTATATTTTATGTGACTACAGTATAATGTTGATTTTGTTTTATACTCAAAGACAATGTTAAATGTAAATCTGCTAATTTCGTTATTTTTATTTATTCTTTTACTTATTATTGCTTACTATTAATAAGTTTAAACTAGTACAGGTGGAAGTTAAAACATACTTTGTGGTACTCTCACCTTTTGTATGTATGTATTTCTTTTCTTCATGCAATAAACTTACATTTATTTATTTATTTTAATTGTGGGTACTAGGATCATAGGTCCTATTTTATTTCAGGCGAATTTAAATGGAATTAGGTACCTACCTAAACTTTTTGGAAAATGAAATTGAGGGCTTTTTAGGAGAATCACCCTTGAATTTGAGAAGAAGCATTTATTACCAACAAGATGGGGCTCCGCCACATAACCTTCGAGATGTCTACTTATTTAGAAAACAGATTTCAAAATAGCTTTTGCAACAATAACTCCGCAAATGTTAGAACGGAAGGGAAACCATCAGTAGGGTCAAAAATGTACTGAAGTTGAAGGAATGCATTTGGAACAATTGCTATAATTTTGTTTTCCCCTATCTTATAAATAATTATTAATAAATCCTGTCAATTTTATTTAACCTATGTGTATTTTTTAACAATACCAATTGATAAATGAAGCATCCACAGAAATCCAATAATTTCAAAGTAAATTAGTACCGAAACTAGACGGATTATACAACAAATGAAAGGTTAATGTTTTGGGCTTTGTTGGTGCAAGTATGAATATATGGTTACCATTTAAAAAAATTGATTAAAAACCATTTGCTTTTTATGTTTTTTTCGAAAAATTGTTTTTTCAATTCAAAATGGTAATTTTTGTACGAAATAAACTTTTATTGCAATGCGACAATAAAAATGAAGGTGATACATCAGATTCAAGGCCTACTGGGTAAATTTTTTGAAAACACTGTCTTTTCACACACCTTTTCGAATTTATGTCGTCATTTTGAAACCAATTACCTACTTGTGATACATCGTTGTAACGAGAATTTCATGTGGAATCTAAATATGCAAATATATATAGGTTGCTATTTAAAAATCAATAGTTGTTACTACTTCCGGTTGGACCGGAAGTGATATTTGTCACTAGATAAGTGCAAAATGTGGCTTTTTATATCACAGATATGCCAAAATTTCAAAATTGAATTTCTAAAATCAACCGAGAAATTGGAACGGGACTAATCTCGTTGTCACACGATATAATAAATTGTGTACACACCAAAAAAATAAATATTTTTATTATTAATATTATTCCTAACACATTTGCAAACATATACCAGATTTAATCCATACTTTTTTCCATGCTATAATCTAATCAAAAAGTTAAATAAACAAATTAAAGTTAAAGAAAAGTCTGTTGAGGTATTCTATATATAAAAAATTAAAAAAAGTAGTACACAGTCACACAAAGTAAAGTTGCTGACTTACGATATCAGGTGTAAAAACATTAAGGTATAGGCAATCTTCATCCATGTCCCTCACGCCTAATGTAGCCCCTGTATATTTTGCTGGCTGTGGGCAAGCAGGACCAAAATCTACAGCCTGTATAGTTTGCCATCCTCTATGTAATCTTGGTGGCTAAAACAAAAATGAACAAATCAGCATCTTTATAACCACATTCCGTACTTTTAAAGCTGCATAACAATAGATGTGTCTACAAATAGTGGTGGGCGTTATCGGTACCTAATTATTGATAGTTGTCAATACTTTTTTGACACCACCACACACCACAGAAACTAGACCTCCGAATCCAAAGCCGAGGATTGCACGAGCGAAGGTTACACTTATGAAAAAACGAGCGCGCACACACCACCATTCCCACTGACATTGCCAGTGGAGGGATTCGAACCCGTAGGACGATGGAGAGATTATCTAGTCATACTTACCATCGCGTGCTCTACAAGTATTCCACGGAGCCAGAGAGTTGCTATAGTTTTTTCAATAGAATAGAGTGGAATAGAATATTTATTCACCAATAAAAAAGATGCATAATGTATATTTGGCAAGTCAACATAAAATATAAAACAAACGAAATATAACGTCAATATAAAACAATATCAGAGTAAATGTAAATACATATTGATACATACATACATATAAATAAATAAATAAAATTATATGAGTAAAATCAAAAACTTGAATTTATAACTTAATGATTATTTCGTTTGTCTAGGAATTCTTTTATGGAGTAAAAACCATTTTTTAATAAAATTACTATTGAATACCTTAACAGTTATAAGGTGAACCTTTAAAAGTTGTCCTGTGGATAGGAATTAAGACTTTATCACCTTACCTTGTATTAAGTTTTTTTATTTATTTTACCACACACTACGATACATTTATACAAGAATTGTGTGACTTACCGTGGGATACAATTTTACATATTCGATGTAGACAAAAAAAAATGATGAAACAGAGGGATGTTGTTTTAGATAAATATAAGATAACTAATTCATCTGATTGGACGATTTATAAAAATTCGAGAAATCAAACACTACCCGCAGTAAGAGCAGAAAGGAAAAATATATTCATTTTATAAATTCGGAAAATAACTCAAGAAAAACATGGACCACATCAAAAAATCTAAAAACCCTAACACTATTAATAGTTATTTAAATTCAGTCCATCAAAAAAACCATAACAACATTATTGATTTCTATAATAATTCACTTAATGTAGACGAAAGTAAATTTACATTTAAATTAGCATCACTAGAGGACGTACATAATGCTATTTATAATATTAAGTCAAATACATACGGTACAGATAACATCAACATTAAAATGATTAAATATTGCAGTCGTTTTATTGAAACATATATCTTACATATTTATAAATTGTTGCATAGAAACAGGATATTTCCCAAGTAATTGAAATGCTCTGTAGCAACACCTTGACAAGTTACAGATGACCTTATCCCGGCCAGGGATAAAAGTATGATCACCGATTTGATTTTGTTGGATTATTCAAATGCGTTTGATAACATTGATTACGACTTAATGTGTTCTAAGGTAAAATTTTATGGAGTCAACCAGCTGAGAATTTAGTTAAATCCTATTTACATAATAGGCGCTGGATAGTGCGCGTTAGTAATTCATATTCATCTCCTTTTTTTTTGGTAACTGGAGTTCTACAGGGTTAAATTTTAAGGCTTTTATTTTTTGTTTTATAATACAGTGTCAAAAAAAAAAACAATTCCCTTTTTGCACAAAATATAATAAACCAAAATTTGGAAACTATGTACAGGATGTTTACGAACTTTGGAATATATTTTTAATGGGAGGTAGTACTTGGTAAAAGAAGTCGATTGCTAAAAATTTACCTTAGTAAAAGTTTATCAAAAGTGGCAGAAAAAAATATTTTAAATAATACACCAAATTGTTTGAGAACCGCTGACGAAGCTAGCCATATGCGAGTTATGGCAGTGTTGCCAAATTTTATCTCAACGTCCATTACCTAGCGACAATTTTTTTCTTTTTCCAATAGCATTAGATAAATAACATCTAACTGTGCTACCGATCAAAATGTACTTATTATTTAAAGTTAAATATTTTACTCGAAAATTAAACATCTTGTAAGTCAGAAAAATACAATATAACCCATGGGTTGAATTGTTTCAAAAGAATCCAAGTACAGCTTAAAACATTTTCTCACTACTGATTGATTGATTGATCTACATTTTTTTACATCATTAAATTTGTTATTTTTCATAATATCTGTATTTTTATGGAAATACGAGTATGTATTAGTATTTCCATAAAATATTTACATCTTTGTGGGCATGGTATAATTTAAAAATAGAAGTATACCCAATCTATTATAATAAATTATAGTGAAGAAATCTCTGATAATTGAACTTATTCTTACCTTTGCAACAAACTTCTCTTGCGGGAAATTCCTTAAAAGACTTTCTTCACCCAACCACAAACGAACACAATTCTTTCTTTGTGTAGGCACTACACTCAAAAACTAAATAATTAACAATATTTCCATGTGTAATATTTGGAAATGCATCACCATTTGTAGTGAAGTCTTCTTTTTCAAAGTATAAAAAAAACCTAAACCGAGTTTCGGCTGATGGATCTAAACCAATATGGCACTTTTTTCATATCACGAGACAATTTCGTACAATACAAACTCGTCTCTATTTTGAGCACACAAAATTAACGAAATAAAACAATAAGATTTGCTTTAAATGTTCAGTAACCATTAATATTAGTTTTTAAAAATGCGTTATACACTTAAAACACGTTCTGTTAACTAAACGACGTTTGTGCTTATTCGATATTACAGCTGATGGGAGTTTCGATTTGATTGCACACCTACATACGGATGTGCAAGCAAACCTACAACCTACAGACCTGTAATATCACTAAATTACAAACAACGACCACAAGAGCAACATTTGTAAACTCTACACAGGGTCGGACTGGCCTCATTCGGCCCCATAGGCAATAGTTGTAATTTGGCCCCTACGGCCTACCCCCTCCCACCAAGAAAGATCGATCGTTTTCAGAATATAAATAAATCATATACCTAAAATAAACACAATAAAAATTAATGTTTTTCATTATTGTTTATTACTCGATAAATGATAAATTCGAACATAAAAGTAAATATCGAAAGGAACAATATCAAAAATAAAAAATAGTTGGATCTGTATATTGTAAGTACAAGGTACAACACACAACACTAATAATGTATCTTAGAGCTAAAACAATACGCTATTTTCTTAATCTAGCTATAACCTCATCTCCACATTTGTTTGACGTTCGCCGTTCGAAGCCGTTGTGTTAAGACGTAGCGAAGTGTTTTCTTTATTTACGTGTATATCACAAATAATAGTCGTTTTATTACCTTATTATAAGTGACCAGATTTATATAATAATAATTAATAAATAATAAATGGTTAATTCACGACCCCCTGACCCGGGGGGGTAATATTAAAAATGTAAGTATTGTTTATGAAGAACAAATGGAGACGATAGAATCTAATAAGAATAAAGCAGATAGTGGCACAAATCTCAACTCGCAGGTATATGTAAGTAACCATTCATCAGCAGGCCGCTCTAGTGCAATACTGCTCACTGATAGGAATACAACTGAAGGAGAAAAAAAGGTAGGAGATAAGCAAATTATAAAAACTAATAATAACGAGATTTTTAACAACAAGTACGATTTGAATAATCCTCATTTATTTAATGGACCTTTTTATGTGTATATTCAACACACAGATAAAAATGTCGGTCGGTTACACCCTATGGCCATTGGGAAATTATTACACCAAGATTTTAAAAATTCAAAATCTATAAGAGAAATTAGTAAAGCGGGTGCCAACAGGATAAAAGTAGAAATGAATAGTATACAGGATGTTAATAATTTAACTGATGATCCTGTTTTAAAAAGTAAGGGATATATTGCTTACGTTCCTAAACACCTAACCGAACGGCGCGGGGTTATTAAAGGGGTTGATATAGTGGAGAGTGAGGAATATTTATTGAACACTGCACAATGTGTCTCTACTATAAAAAGCTGTAAAAAGAATAATGAGAAAGAATAGAAATAGCGATGGTAATGTTACATTACAACCAACAGAAACTATCATATTGTCATTTCTCGGAAACAAACTTCCAAATTATATCTTTATAGATAGTGTGCGATTTTCAGTACAACCCTATGTGGGAAATGTTATACAGTGTTATACATGTCTGAGGTTTGGTCATGTCTCAACACAGTGTAAAATAAAGGATAAAATTTGTAAAAACTGTGGTTTAACACATGAGGGTGAATGCACAAATGAATCGCCTACATGCTGCCATTGTGGTTCTAATGATCATAATTCATTTTATAAAAAATGCGATGTTTATTTAAAGCAAAAAAATATTAAAAAAGATAATGGCCGCACAAAATATTTCATTTAAAGAGGCAGCAAACTCATTACGTAATTCTTCTTACTCCGAAATTGCTTCCAATAATAAATATGCAGTTTTAGAGAATCTAAATGACGAATTTGCGTTTCCTAGTTTACCTACTAGGAATCGTAGTAACAGTACATCACTTCGTCAATCAAATAAATATACCGTTACACATTTGCCAAAGAAGAGAAAAATAAACTCAACTGCAGACAAACTTTTTCCGCATATAGGAAATGACACTATTCATCTTCCCCTCAATCCCCTTCCACCTAACCCATACGGTCCCTCTACTAGTAAGGATAATTTTAACTTTGATATTTTTATTAATAAGCTAACCTCGTGTATTAATGAAATCATTAAAAAATTGCGAAATGAAAATGTAACAAATGAAGAAGAAATATGGATCAGAAATAGTGTGGCAAACGTAATTAACGGTGTTGGTCTAATTGACCAGCATTAGTGTATATATACATTTTTTTCTCCTCATGGATCATACAAATAACCTCAAAATCATACAATGGAATTGTAGATCAATTAATGCCAATAAACCAAGCTTAATACACTATATTAATTCTAACCCAGCAGACATAATTATTTTATCTGAGACATGGCTTAAACCATGTTCTAATTTCAACTTTCCAAACTTTAATGTTATTAGGAACGATCGGCTAGATGGGAAAGCTGGCGTTGCTCTCTTGGTTTCAAGAAAATTGAAATACCGTGAAAAACACTTAACTAATAATTATAATGACGGGATCATGATATGTGGAGCAACCATTCTTGGTTCGAAGAATATCGACATTTTATCTGTGTATCGTCCTCCCCATGTCAACGCAAACAGTAGTGACTGGATACATATTTTTCGACAGTGTTCGCACCCCTGCCTGATAGCAGGCGATTTTAATGCCCATAATGGCCTGTGGGGTTCTTCGAAAAACGACAATCATGGCAATTCTCTCCTTAATGCTATTGACGATTGTAATCTTGTCGTTCTAAATAATGGTTCCGCAACACGTATAGTCAATCATACATCAAATATGATATCCGCCGTGGACATAACCTTAGTTTCCCCAAGTATAGCAAATATTTGCAGTTGGAATGTCCAAGATGATACATTAGGATCTGATCATTATCCTATTACTATTGAAGTTTCTAATTACATTGTGCCTTCAAATACAGTATTTCCTTCAACAAGATGGAATATTAAGAGATTTTCAGTGAGTATTTATATAATTACTTTCTAAATGAACCTTTGTTAAACTCGGCTCAAGAAATGTATAATTACTTCATCACTGGAGTAAATAACGCTGCGGATTTATCATTTAAAATAAAAAAACCATTTACACCTTCTGCCAAGAAACGTCCTATATGGTGGGATGATGAATGCTCAGCAGCAGTTGAAAATAGAAAACAAGCTTTAGCCATATATAATCGGAACTCGATACTGGAAAACTATTTAAACTGTAATAAAGAATTTGCTAGAGTCAAAAAATTGCTCAAGGAAAAAGCGAGAGCCAAC
Source organism: Rhamnusium bicolor (assembly GCA_029963845.1). NCBI lineage: Eukaryota > Metazoa > Arthropoda > Insecta > Coleoptera > Cerambycidae > Rhamnusium > Rhamnusium bicolor. The sequence continues at coordinate 129,404 of JANEYF010001626.1, forward strand.
CTTAACCACAACACGCCGATATCGGACGTTTGGAGACAAATAAAAATGATGAAACACATTATTGCTAATCACAGTACAACACAGCCAGTACCAGATGAATCCCTTACCGAGTTCTTTTATACCTTTACACCGGACATGGTACATCCAAAACCTGTAACCTTTGACCCAGAAATAAGCAATCATCCACTTACTACACCATTCTCATTGATCGAGTTAGATAATGTTTTAAAAAATAATAGTAACACTTCTCCAGGAGAAGATAGTATTCTATATTCAATGATAATAAAGCTTCCAGTTTCTGCAAAAATGTTTCTGCTTCGTATATACAACAAAATGTATCTACATGGAGAAAATGTTGAAGAACTAAAAACTTGTATAGTAGTACCAATTCCTAAACAAAAAAAGGGATCATAGTTTACCAACAGCATTTCGGCCAATTTCTTTACTTTCTTGCCTATTAAAAACATTAGAGAGGATGATAAAAACGAGACTAGAATGGTGGTTGACATCTCAAAATTTTTTACCAACATTTCAGTATGGTTTTCGTAGAGGCCTTAGCACTCAGCACGCTCTTGGTCAAATCATCACAGACATTCAACTAAATTTTTCAAGAAATAATTATTTAGGTGCTATTTTCTTGGACCTGGAAGATGCATACAACTCTGTTAATTTGGAAATTCTAGAGTCAAGATTAATAGACTTTAACTTGCCCCCTTTTCTATGCCATAATATCATTAATTTTTACAGAGAAAGACGGACCTTCCTACGAGGAAATCAAAATAAACTAATTGGACCTAGATATGCCTCACAGGGATTGCCGCAGGGCTCGGTTTTGAGTCCCCTCCTATTCAATATTTATACAAGTGACTTTTTAGATAATATTAATTGTAAAGTCGTGCAATATGCTGATGATTTTGTCGTATATTGTGAAGAAAAGAAATTGGATAATTGCATTCAGACCTTAGGCGAGATCATGACAAAAGTTGTAGATTGGTGTAATTTAAAATGTTTTACCATCTCTCCACTGAAAACAGTTGCTTCAATTTATACACGACACCGTTTACCCAATTTCCAAATTATTAATTTACCACCAATTGCTATCCCCTTCAAAACAACCGTTAAATATCTGGGAATATTACTCGACCAAAAATTAAAATGGAAAGAACAAGTACAAGCGGTAATAAATAAAAGCGAAAAGGCGATCAATCTTATTCGCATATGCAGTAAAGTATCATGGGGAGCAGATGTTAGTACATGTTTGCTTTTATACAGGGCGATAATTCGATCGGTCATAGATTATGGATGTCTGTTTTATGGTTCCGCATGCAAAACTTTGCTAGGACGTCTTGACGTTGTGCAGAATAAAGCATTACGAATATGCTTGGGTGTTATGAAGTCTACACCAATAGAGGCATTATATGTGGAAGGAAATGAACCTCCTTTAGCATTAAGAAGGGAGTTGTTAAGTTCTAAATTTGTACTCAAAGTCCGAACATCTACAAATCTTTCCCATCTTAATACAGGTATACATAATATCTGTATAGAAAGTTTAACAAATAAATTTTGGGAGAAGAAAATAAGCCCCCACTAGCTGATGGTTACAGTAATACTTCTGACTATGAGAACAATCTTTTCAAACACAGCACCCCATATTTTTTCACGTTAAATTATTTCTGTATGTTGTTTATCCCAGATGTACACTTGCCAACTTTCACAGAAAGTTCTACTGTCAACAAACATATTTGCCTTGGTATCTTAAACAGATATGAAGATCATCTATGTATTTTCACAGATGGATCAAAAAACGATACAGGTACTGGTAGTGCCTTTTACATTCCGAGTTTGAAGTTAGAATACAAGATAAAACTCCCAAAAGAAACTTCAATTTTTACTGCTGAAACAGTTGCTATTCTTGAGGCTATTGATGCTTCGAGTTTACTAAAATGCTCTAAAATTACAATATTTTCAGATGCAAAAAGCGTGCTTACCAGCATTGCTAATTTTGGGATAAAAACCTCATGTTTGATATTAGACATCGTAAATAAACTTGCACAATTAGCAGATCGCAATATTAAGGTCAATTTTGTATGGATTAAGGGTCACTGTGGTTTATCACACAATGAAAGTGTAGATAAATTAGCGAAGAATGCAATCACAGAAGGCAACATTTCCTTGTACAAGATCCCTTCATCGGATTTACATGTTAGGCTTAAAAAATCAATTTCTTTGAAATGGCAGCATAGATACGAAAATGCATATTCGGAGAATCCCACCAATTACTTTTTATTAAATCCCCTTATAACCAAAGATAATTGGCATAAGGAGCACTCCATCTCCAGGCGGTTCTACACGACAATAACTCGTTTGCAATTTAATCATGGCCGATTTCCTTCCCACCTGCATAAAATTAAAATAGTTGTAAGCAACCTCTGCGAATGCGGAGATATTGGTGATGTAAACCATATTTTGTTCAATTGCAGACTCAAACAGAGAGAATCTAATCGCTTAATACATCACCTACAGGAAATAGGATTTAAAATGCCCCTCAGTGCAAATCATATTCTAGCAAGCAAAAGTCTTGAAGCATTTAAAATTATTGTGGAATACTTGCAAAGAGTTAATATTGTAATCTAAAAAAAAATAATAATAATAATAAAAAATTTGTAAAAAAAAAAAAAAAACCGTCCTTTCCTGTTCGTTCTATTTTACCGTGGCCTTCTAGTGTATTATTCAAGTCGCCATGAACGGCCCCTTGGCGTGAAGTGTGTCTCTATGTGTTTTCCCTGTTCAATTTTTCATTCCAATACTTTATTGTGGTTGTTTCTATTTTTTCTCTTTATCTTGTCAAATCACTAAATATGTGTAGCTGGCTAATGGGAACCACCCAAGGCCATCATAAACAGAAAAAAAAAAAAAAAAAAAAACCCTCATCTCATTCTTAATTGGTATTTTATAAATTTTAATAATGCACAATAACATCTATAAGTATTTACTTATAGTATTTTTGCATGAACCAGAATAAAACAGTATTTTACTGCGTCAAAACACGAAGTAAAGCAAAACGTTTATCCCCTTGGGATTTAAAGTTGCCATGGAAACCAATGAACAGTACAAACACAATATAACGTCAACATTTTTATTATATCAAACTTTTAATAGTAGAAAGAACAAAAAAATAAGAATCAAACATAAACCATTATAACTTATTTCAAATTAAAACTAATATTAATAGGGTAATTTTCACAGTTCGTAATATTTGGTGATTAGTAATATTTAGCAATCTAAATGTCAAACAGACAATTAAGTGCAAGGATACCTAACACTGACGTAGTTTTCCACTAAATATTAAAACACAATATACTGCACTCATCTGAATATGATGAGAACTGTTTTAAGCATATCCAGATGATGCCATCTTGGATGGCGAAACGAGTGTCGAGTGCAGAATACGTTTTTTATTTTTCTTTTTTTGGGACTTACTGCCACATGAATAATTCTTCGTTATCTAAAAAATATAGTTGGAGTTACCCAGTATGTTATTACGCTTGTGACTTTTCGTCAAAAAATTAGTTAGAGGGTGTCCTTTTTTTAGAATATGTCAAGCGTGAAACTTGACATTCTAAAAAAAGATAAATAACTTTGAAAAAGGAAACAGATTCGTTTTCCAAAACGTTAGGGAATTATATTATTATTTTTGTGTCTCATATTAGTTGTCAAAAAAACATTCTCCGACAAATTTTTTGACGTAAAGTCACAAGCACATTGGTTTATTTTTCCAGTAGCATACTGGGTAACTAACTATATTTTATAGATAACGAAAAAAATTTTAAAGAATGCCACAAATAATGTTCAGACAGTATATGGTGTTAAAACAGTTTTAATCATCTCCAGGTGATGCCAACTTGGTTAGCGAAACGCGCGTCAAATAAAGTAATGATGTTTTGGTGTTTTGTGGAAAACTACTAAGTGTTATCTTCACATCAAAGGTTTCAATCCACTTTAGGACAAGGATACCTAAAAAGCTTCGTGGCCAATTACTGTTCTTTAGTTTTTACATTTCATTTCTTTTTGCAATAAAAATTGTGCCCGTTCGTGAAAAAATGTTGTATGTACCTCGGGAGTAAAGTGTGTTTTATTCCCTTGGTAAAAATCATATGGCAAATTAAAGCTGTTATATATGCATAAAGATATCTTAACAACAGATTTAAAACTTAAACTCTGTGATACTTTGGTCTTGTCTTCGCTTTCATATTGTAATACTGTTTTTTGGCCAGCTTTGTTAAGAAAAGATCAGGAAAGTCTACAAAAGGTTCAAAATTCATGCCTTAGATTTAGTCTTAATATTCGTAAATTTGATCATATATCTCACAAATTTCGTGAAACTAACTGGTTGAATTTAAATGAAAGATATCAGCTGCATTTGGCCTGTCTTCGGTACAATTTAAATAAAAATGGCGAACCACTATATTTAGTAAAAAAAAATTAGTGAGGGGTATAGACACTCATAATTGTAACACATGCTCATGTGATCTGTATACGGTTCCCAAGCATAGATCAGCACAATATGAAAGATCTTTTACTTACAATGCTATAAAAATCTACAATAAATTATCTAGTCAAATAAAATCTCTTCCTGGCATTACATCTTTCAAAAAAACATGTCAAATCGTTACTTTTAGAAAACCGAAGTTAGTATTTGTATTATTCTAACATTTTTACTATATTCGCTATGCACATATATTATTTTTATTAATATTATTATTTTTATTTAGTTATCGGATTCGTACTATTTACTGTACATATTATGTTAAATGTTAAGAAACTATATTTGTATGCTATTTTGTTATATCGGGGGGTTACGTGGAAGAGTTGAACGTCGCCTCCCTTTTACTAATTGTAATTTATAAAAAATTGTTGGAAAAAAAATAGACACATTATTATTACTATTTTTTTTTTCCGGTTTCCCGATGCCGGTCAGTCCTCCCGTGGCCTCCGACGCCTCACGGGAGACGCGCCGGCGCATCAACTACAGCCACTCCCCACATCCCGCAGGGTTAGTGACTGTAGATACCAGAATCGTATGCCCTAAGCAGACGGAGAGAACCCAGAATGACCGCCTTCTGCATTTGGCCTGCCAGCCACTCCGCTGATTTTTGGCAGGCCGGTATGGTCTTTAGTTCCGAAAGTAGCATAGGCTTTATCCCTCCGAGTACACCGATTATAAGGACGACCATTTTTACCGAGTAGCCTGGGTACAGCACTTGGAGCTCGTACCGGAGATCGCGATATTTGGTCCGTTTCTCCTCCTCCTTCAAGGTGATGTTTTTCTCCGCAGGTGCCGAGAACTCGATGACATACATCACCTTGAGTTGATGGTCGAGGAGGACTATGTCAGGCTTGTTGGCTTGGATTAGCCTGACAGTCGGGAACGAGTAGTTCCAGTAAATCCGGCATTTCTCGTTCTCGACAACGAACTCAATATCTCCGGGGACGTAAGGCAGCACTGGTGTCTGGTCTACCCCGTACGAGTGCCTTAGATGGTAATATAGCACTCGTAACGCCGCGTTATGCCGGTGGATGTAGGCCGAAATCGCATATATGGGGCATGCAGAAAGTAAGTGCATGAGCGATTCCGGCGCCTGATGGCAGGTCCTGCAATTGATATACACGCCACACGCGGCTACGGTAGGCCAAGGTGTTGATAACACCATCTTGGCAGGCCACAATGAATTCCTCGGTCTCCTACTTAAGCCCTGTTGACCTTAGAAATGCGAAGGTCAGCCTGGTCGATAAACCCAGTGTTTCTATGTTCTTATAGAAGACACCGTGCTGGGGTTTATCGACGTGCTGCCGAAACAGATTTTCCTGTTCGGCAGCTCTGATTCGGGCTTTCAGACGATTTGGCTGAAGTTCGGTGACTGACTCAACATCAGCACCTCGCCGGCCTCCTCACCTGATGTCAAATGCGAGACCGAGTTCATCTGCGGCTCTTTTTGCTTCCTTGAACAATCCTGCTCCCACTCCTACAGTTTCGTGATGTTTTACGAACCGCAAGAGGGGATCTGAGCTCCTGAGTATGTTACATGCCATACTCAGAACTACTCTGCCATGCGTACACTCCAGGCTCAAGAGTCCTCGGCCCCCCCGTTGACGTGGGAGGTACACACGAGGAACGGACGATCTAGGATGAATACTTCTGTGAATATTCATCATCTTGCGGGTATGCCTATCTAATTGGCGCAGCTCCTCTACTGTCCACTTTACTACTCCGAAGGAGTAGAGCAGAACCGAAACGGCAAGCATATTAGTTGCAGACACCTTGTTCTTCCCCGAATGTTCGGAAGACCAAATCTTTCGGAGGCGGTGTCTACTTGCCGCGGAGAGAATCTTTTATTTGTGATACATCCTGGATGTGCCTTTGTTGCACCCCCAGATATGTATAGGTCTCTCTGGCATCCAAATGTCTTAGGATGCTTCCGTCTGCGAGCTGCGCATCTTCAGGGAATTCCCCGCATCGTCCTCTCTTGAGGTGGACGACTGCGCATTTGTCCAACCCGAACTCCATACCAATTGCCCGCGTATATTCTTCGACCACCCTAAGAGCGTTTTGTAGTTCGCGCTCTCCGGAGGCATAAAGTTTAAGGTCATCCATATAAAATAGATGGGTGACCTTATGTCTCCGGTCGCTGGGTGGCCCACACTGATATCCGCGGGTTTGGCGGAGCCCAACAGACATCGGCAGCAGTGAGTGAGATGCAGAAGAGGAGAGGACTCAGGGAGTCACCCTGGAAAACTCCTCTCCTAAATGCCACCTGCTCTGTCGTGACCCGCTGTGCACCTGATGTTATGGTGAAGCGGGTCTTCCAGAGCGGCAGCAGCTGTTCTATGTATCTCACTAGTGGTGCTGGTACTGCAAGACATTTGAGCAAGTACAACAATAGCTCATGCGATGTTGTATCAAATGCCTTGCGGTAATCGATCCAGGCCATCGATAGATTCCGCTTGTATTGCACAGAGTCCTGTGTAATACAGCGGTCTATCAGCAGGCTGTCCTTGCAACCTGCCATGCCCTTCTTGGCACCACGCTGTTCGTGTATCTGCTGGAAGACCGGATCAACAGACCTCAGCGTCCTAGCATACAAGATACGTGTAAATATCTTGTAGCAGGAGTTAAGGCAAGTGATCGGCCTATAATTCCTCGGGTCGAAAAGATCCCCCTTTTTGGGGATAAGCACAGTACGTCCCTCGACGAACCAGTCCGGAATCTGCTGCCCCTCGTTCAAACATGAGTTGAAAACTCGCGCCAGACGGCGGTGAGTGGAAGGAAATTTCTTCCACCACCAGTTGTCAATGCCGTCTGGGCCCGGGGCAGCGAAGTTCTTGGTACCAACAAGTGCTTGTTGGACTTCCTCCGTACTGATTGCCGGGCACAGTTCTCCTGGCTCTTCAAGATGTCTGTGACACAGAGCCTCGAAGTGTGCAATTGATGGAGTGTCGCTATTGAATGGACGCGTCGTTTCGTAGATTCCCTTCCAGACGGTTTCGACATCTTCTACATTCTCTCTCTCTTTTTTTTTTTACGGTTTCCCGATGCCGGTCAGTCCTCCCGTGGCCTCCGACGCCTCACGGGAGTCGCGCCGGCGCATCAACTACAGCCACTCCCCACATCCCGCAGGGTTAGTGACTGTAGATACCAGAATCGTGTGCCCTAAGCAGACGGAGAGAACCCAGAATGACCGCCTTCTGCATTTGACCTGCCAGCCACTCGGCTGGTTTTTGGCAGGCCGGTATGATCTTCAGTTCCGAGAGCAGCGTAGGCTTTATCCCTCCGAGTACACCGATAATAAGGACGACCATTTTGACCGAGTAGCCTGGGTACAGCACTTGGAGCTCGTACCGGAGATCGCGATATTTGGTCCGTTTCTCCTCCTCCTTCAAGGTGATGTTTTTCTCCGCAGGTGCCGAGAACTCGATGACATACATCACCTTGAGTTGATGGTCGAGGAGGACTATGTCAGGCTTGTTGGCTTGGATTAGCCTGACAGTCGGGAACGAGTAGTTCCAGTAAATCCGGCATTTCTCGTTCTCGACAACGGACTCAATATCTCCGGGGACGTAAGGCAGCACTGGTGTCTGGTCTACCCCGTACGAGTGCCTTAGATGGTAGTATAGCACTCGTAAGGCCGCGTTATGTCGGTGGATGTAGGCCGAAATCGCATATATGAGGCATGCAGAAAGTAAATGCATGAGCGATTCCGGCGCCTGATGGCAGGTCCTGCAGTTGATATCAGGAACCTCTACACGCCACACGCGGCTACGATAGACCAAGGTGTTGATAACACCATCTTGGCAGGCCATAATGAATCCCTCGGTCTCCGACTTAAGCCCTGCTGACCTTAGAAAGGCGAAGGTCAGCCTGGTCGATAAACCCAGTGTTTCGATGTTCTTATAGAAGACACCATGCTGGGGGTTTATCGACGTGCTGCCGAAACAGATTTTCCTGTTCGGCAGCTCTAATTCGGGCTTTCAGACGATTTGGCTGAAGTTCGGTGACTGACTCAACATCAACACCTCGCCGGCCTCCTCGCCTGATGTCAAATGCGAGACCGAGTTCATCTGCGGCTCTTTTTGCTGCCTTAAACAATCCTGCTCCCACTCCTACAGTTTCATGATGTTTCACAAACCGCTAGAGGGGATCTGAGCTCCTGAGGATGTTACATGCCATACTCAGTACTACTTTGCCATGCGTACACTCCAGGCTCAAGAGTCCTCGGCCCCCCCGTTGACGTGGGAGGTACACACGAGGAACGGACGATCTAGGATGAATACTTCTGTGAATATTCATCATCTTGCGGGTATCTCTGTCTAATTGGCGCAGCTCATCTACCCTCCACTTTACTACTCCGAAGGAGTAGAGCAGAATCGGAACGGCAAGCATATTAGTTGCAGACACCTTGTTCTTCCCCGAAAGTTCGGAAGACCAAATCTTTCGGAGGCGGTGTCTGTACTTGCCGCGGAGAGATTCCTTTATTTGTGTTACATCCTGGATGTGCCTTTGTTGTACACCCAGGTATGTATAGGTCTCTCCGGCATCCAGATGTCTTAGGATGCTTCCGTCTGCGAGCTGCGCATCTTCAGGGAATTCCCCGCATCGTCCTCTCTTGAGGTGGACGACTGCACATTTGTCCAACCCGAACTCCATACCAATTGCCCGCATATATTCTTCGACCACCCTAAGAGCGTTTTGTAGTTCGCGCTCTCCGGAGGAATAAAGTTTAAGATCATCCATATAAAATAGATGGGTGACCTTATGCCTCCCGTCGCTGGGTGGTCCAGATTGATATCCGCGGGTTTGGCGGAGCCCAACAGACAACGGCAGCAGTGAGATGCAGAAGAGGAGAGGACTCAGGGAGTCACCCTGGAAAATTCCTCTCCTAAATGCCACCTGCTCTGTCGTGACCCGCTGTGCACCTGATGTTATGGTGAAGCGGGTCTTCCAGAGCGGCAGCAGCTGTTCTATGCATCTCACTAGTGGTGCTGGTACCGCAAGACATTCGAGTAAGTGCAACAATAGCTGATGCGACGTTGTATCAAATGCCTTGCGGTAGTCAATCCAGGCCATTGATAGATTCCGCTTGTATTGCACAGAATCCTGTGTAATACAGCGGTCTATCAGCAGGCTGTCCTTGCAACCTGCCATGCCCTTCTTGGCACCACGCTGTTCGTGTATCTGCTGAAAGACCGGATCAACAGACCTCAGTGTCCTAGCATACAAGATACGTGTAAATATCTTGTAGCAGGAGTTGAGGCAAGTGATCGGCCTATAATTCCTCGGGTCGGAAAGATCCCCCTTTTTGGGGATAAGCACAGTACGTCCCTCGACGAACCAGTCCGGAATCTGCTGCCCCTCGTTCAACCATGAGTTGAAAACTCGCGCCAGACGACGGTGAGTGGAAGGAAATTTCTTCCACCACCAGTTGTTAATGCCGTCTGGGCCCGGGGCAGCGAAGTTCTTGGTACCAACAAGCTTGTTGGACTTCCTCCGTACTGATTGCCGGGCACACTTCTTCTGGCTCTTCAAGATGTCTGTGACACAGAGCCTCGAAGTGTGCAATTGATGGAGTGTCGCTATTGAATGGACGCGTCGTTTCGTAGATTCCTTTCCAGAAGGTTTCGACATCTTCTACAGTCGGCGGATTCTCGACAACACGCTGTGGCTCTTGAAAGAGGCGGGAAGGATTCGTACGGAACAAATTGTTTTGTTCCATACTCCTCACCCGCCTCTTCAATGTTTTCTTTATCGCCATGAGCGCTCGGATCCTATCTAGACAGTGCTGCTTGATGGTAAGCATCACTGTCAGATTTAGAGTATGGTGTTGACGTCTTAATCCGGCTGCTATGCGCCGGATTCTGGGAGTAAATACTCTACCAGTCGTCTTATATTCCACCACACTCTGGATCCGAGAAGCGTGTTGTCTGGCCGACTGTATCTTGGCCTCGATTTTTTGTACAGGCCGCTTGGCTTTCTCGACCCCGTGATTGGTTGACCTCTCACGGGGGACGAGTTGCTTCGCGGCGTTGTACACGGCACAGTTAATTTGCCAGATGTCTGCGTCTTCCGGAATTTCCTCATCGATGACCGCGTCCATTCTAGCCAGGTCTTGTGGCTTTAGGTTAGCCCTGGTGTTAAGGCTAACCCTTCTCCTTAAGTCTACATCGGCGAACTCTACATTCTCTTATTATTATTATTATTATTATTATTATATAAATAATTGTTAATACACACTATCATCTAACACACCACTCACTGACAGGACTGAGAGAGACGAGCTGAATCCGCATGATACCATACACATCAGCTGGTCAGAAGTGACCAATAGTTATTGCATAAAGCATAGTGTAACGCCTGGGGAGACAGGGTCTAATTTACTTTAGTAACCTCACTAATTTGGGTGAATGACGCTATTAGTGCCGATTTTACATATTTTAGCTTCTTACCAATCGCTGGTTACACTAGTAAAGAGTAAGTCAGATATCTATAGTCCATGCGGTACTCTGGGCGATCTGGATCATATATTTTTTTTAACTGTCAGAATCATCCAAGAGTTGCTATGTGCCTCTTGCCTCTAATTTGTTTCATTTATTGTTTCTTAAAAATATTAATATTTACTACTTGTACTAGCTGGCGCCGGGGAGCCAGACAAATATTTTTGACTTCGTTAATGGAAAATAATTTCCTAAAAAGGAAAATGTAAAAACATTATTCAGTTTGCAGTTTGGCCTCCAGAAGTGTTTGGCCCCGTCGGCAATTGCCAACCTGCCGACCAGGACAGTCCGACCCTGAATTTTTACACTAGAGTTTAACAATAAACCAGAGAGTAGAAGGAATGCTCTTTAACGTTTGCGCATCAAAAAATCTGGTCACTATGGCCGACGCCATTTTAAAACTGAAATGTTGTTCATTTAATGTTTATTGTTTGGTTTTCTGTAGTTATAGTGCGATTTTTTTCATTATATGAATTTTTTGCCCCTTTCTATGACTATGATAGGATATTTTAATACTTTGTGTAGTGAAAATAATATATTTTTTTATTAAGTGCAAATTGTATTTGGTACTTTCCTAAAAAGTATTTGTAAACAATGTCTCCTGCAATGAAAGAATTGTTCTAAGGTATAACGTTTTAAACCTAAAGGGATTACTTTCCATAGGCATGTTAGTTTTGATCTGTTATTTTTTCAATTCTACAAATTACCTGTTTTAGATTTCTTAAAGGAGAGATATTGGAGAAGTGATTAGAAGTTTTTAGAAAAGACGGTCAGAGAATAAATTTATTTGTTCCAAACACTTCAAAGGTGATTTTACAAAGGAAACTGCGACAGAAATTCATATGGGCCAACATATTTGTTGCATCTATAAGTGAACAAAGAAAAAATAAGTCTACAACAAGTGTCAGCTGTTACTAACGACGTTTCACTAACGAGAGAATAGTTTAGTCGGAGCACAACACAGTTATTCGTAAGTATTTATTTTAAATAATATCTCGTCCCATTAGACGAAACCCAATTGCGTTTCTGTTGTAGAAAGAATTGAAATTGTTAAACTTAAACTAATATTTACGACTGAATTGTATTCCATAAAAAATAGTTGAATTGTAATCATAAATAATTTATGATTATGTAAACATTTTTTTTTTTAGGTTTAGTCCTGGTACAGGTTCTAACAAGACCGAAGATATATCCCAATCATAAACATAATTTTAGTTTTTAAAAGCAACAATTAATTGTTATTGTAAAATTAGACTGCATAATTTAGCTAAGAAGTATACAACAATTCTTCAGGGTGATGGATCCAATAAGAAAAAAAAATTTGTAAATTAGTATTATATCTGTTATGTTAGAGGAAATTTGAATTAAAGAAAATATTTCTAAAACGAATTATATGTCAAGGGCACAGAAATATATTTGAGTTACAGAGAAGTTCGACCGTATTAGGTACTTAGCATATCACTATAATAACTAATTATGTACATTTACCTTACTCATTTTGTAAAATTGCACATCAATTTGAAATTGGGGATTTTAACTAATAGCCCTAAACTTTGATACCGTTAATAATTACCGTTGTATATTTGACATTTTGTATTTGATAGTATCAATGTTTTTATAACTATAAGAAATATAAATCTACAGTTATGAACGTAAATAAAGGTTCAAAACAATATCGAAGATAACAAGTTTATTCGAGTAGTAAATGTACACTTAATAGTCTTACTTGCTATGACAGAGTTTGAATTAGAACTGATTTGATATAATTAGTTGTTCCTATTTATATAAAACCTTTATCTTAATTTATTTTATGGTGGGTGCCAATCAAGGCTCACAACATTATTATTATGCGTAAACAGGAAATGATTTACATAAAAAGAATGAGTCCATGCTGGGTTATAATGGTATAACTCCTCCCCTCTTAGAACGGAAGGTGGGTGCCAATGGGTTGGGAACCACCTGGAGTTGTAGCTGTAAGGGGTGATCCATCGGAGAGAGGTGATCCATCGGAAGGTTCAATCGTAGCCTGTGGGTGAGGGTGAGTATTTTTGAAGCGTATAGTGAAGCGTTGGAATGGTTTCCGTCGGTATATCCATTTGATCAGTATGATTATAATTAGCATTATTAAAATTATTATAATTATCCATGTGTAATTGATTGTTAAGTGTGGTGGGAGGTCCTTGATATGTACTTGAAGGGGTTTATTGATCTGTGAGTGTGTCAGATGAAGATCCTGCAAGGATGGGATAGAAATATTCAGAAGAGGAACAGTTTCCAACGAAATATTTGGTAACAAAAATGTGGTTCTTGATGAAACTGGTGTTTCATATAGGTATGACTGATTATTGACAAAAAATTCACACTGTGGTGTTAGTGCTATTCGTGTGTTCTGGTACAATGTCTTGTACATGAATGTTTTTGGGTGACAAGTATACTCGATTGTGGTGACTGTATCAATGATTATTGCATATTCTGTTCTAGAAAGTTGTTCGACGTGTGAAGTCTTCAAGTGGATTAGTGAGGCGACAATAGGCATCTGTTGGACGGCGTCTCAGGAGTTCAACGAAGCAATCTTTGGAAATTTCTTCCAAGTAATACGAGTCTTCTACTGCTACTGGCAATTTATCTGACCATTGGTAGTTATCTTGAGAATCAATAGCCAGGGATTGCTTAGGTGGGATAATGGTATAATTTTTTATTGGAACAGGTATAACTTGTAGGGGGGGATAAGGAAGTTTGTGGTGCTAAGATTGGTACTGCAAGTGCAATATAAATAACATTGTCTTCCTGTGAAAAATAGGATTTAACAACTTGATAGAATGAATAGGCTTGTTTAAATTTCAAAATACTTGGTTTTGGATATAATAATCGTAAATTATGTAATATTGTGGTAATGTCCAGTGTATTTAAGAGAAAAGGACTTATTGTTTCTAATCGTAAGAAAGTGACAATTTGTTGGATTTGTTGAAAATAATATAAAATTAATTCTAATTGATTAATTACGACCTGTCGTTGAAAATTTGTATGTAGAGTGGTGGTTAAATGTTGAAAATTGTCCTTCAGTTTTTGGTGATTATCTAAAATTCTTGGTCATTAATTTATTTGTTTTGTTTGCGAATGAGGATAGTAATGATGTACGTAAATTTAATTCATGAGTTAGTGTTTTTTCATTCGTGAGAAGAACATTAAGTTTTGTTTCAAAGTTACTAATATGATCTTCTGTTGCGGTACCGAAAAGAGATTTTTCCACGATGCCTACAAAATTGAATAATCCTCTTTTAACTCTTTTACTCCGTGTGTGCTCGGTGAAACGTCGGGGAATTAACTTTTTATATTGCTCGTTAATCATGTGTTCTAAATTTTCCGCTGGTTTAAGAGAGAAATGTCAATTTTCTTGTCAATTTTCCCATTATTATGTAATTTGTCTATTTGATAAGTGTTATTTAGCATAAATATGGTGTCATAAAATGTAGTGACTAGAAGTTACCTGAATTTTGTTTTTTGTTATGTCATAATTTTTGCATGTTTTCCTGATGATTTTCAACATATTGGGAGATTATCATTTGCGGTGTCATGTCATATGGACTTGTTCGTGGTCCATGATGATTTCAAATGGTGTCATATTTGTTACTGAATGTATGGAGTTATTATAAAGCATTACCGCGAGTGTCATCAGATATTTAATAGGTTTTTGTTGTTCTGTTCGTAAGCATCGAACTGAATCAGCTAGAGTTGAATGAAAGCGTTCAACAGGAGAGTTAGAATTGATATGGTGTCGTAAAGTGTAAGGTAATGTTATGGAGATGACAAAAATCTTTGATCAATTGATTATTGAATTCTGTACCATTATCAGAAGTTATTTGAGTAGGAATTTCCATGTGTGAAAAGAAGCAAATTCTCCATTACACAGGTACTGTTTTTGTGTTCCAGATGATAGGCTTGTCCAAATTTTGAAAATGGGTCTAAGATAGTTAAAAATGCTTCTTGATTTATAAAAAAAGGTGTCAATATGGATATTTTTAAATGGTTTGGATGGCGTCTGTGTGATTTGTAATTTGATTTTTTGTGGTTTTCTGTCATATTTAGAGGTTAAACAGGTGTTGCACGTGTTGACAAAATTGGTCACATCTTTTTGGATGGTAGGCCAGTAATAAGTTTTTTGAATAGATTTTGTTGTTTCTTTAATACCTCTATGACAAGTTTAACCTTGGTGATGGTATTTAATGATGTCGTTTTGTTCAGTTTCGTTTGTAATATCTTCTAATAATCTGTTAGAAATGACAATTTTATTTGTACGGTGGTAAAGCAAGGAAGTTCGTAATATCCGTGTGATATTTCGTTCTAGAGATGGTATTGAAAATTTTATACACGTATTCCCATCGATAGAAATAAATTGTTTCAAGAATTTAAGAACACCATCATCCTCAAGTTGTGACCGTAAAGTAATACGATGTCGAATGTTAAAAATTGTGAGTCGCAAATTTCGTTTGGTGTAGTGTTTGATTCTGTTAAGAGTATTTGGTTTTTGTACCAGTTAAGTGGTTGTTCAGTGTATGGTAAAGTGAAAATGGGATCTTCATGAGCTGTGTTGTGTTTGAGTATCTAGATTATTTTCGGTTTGAGAATTTTCAATATCTTGTACAATTTGATGAATATCATGTTTGTACCGTATGTCATAATCAAAGTTTTCTAGTTTTAATTTCCATCGGACGAGTTTGGAATTTGGTTCCTTTAGTGAGAATAACCATTGCAAAGGTTTATGATCTATGTAAATGATAAGTTTTTTCCCATATAAGTATGGTCTAAATTGTTTGCATGCCCACACAATTGAGAAGCAGTTCTTTTTCGATGGTAGAGTAATTTATTTCAGCCTGGTTTAATGTCCTAAAGGCATAACAGATAGGCCTATTATTTTGCGAGAGAACTGATCCTATTGAGAAATTTGACGCATCTGTCGTAATTTCGAATGGTTTTGAAAAGTCTGGGTAACATAAAATAGGGCTATTAGTTAATAAATCTTTGCAATTTTGAAAACAATCTATATATCCCTTACTTAATGTTATTTTCGCGTTTTTCTTTAGGCATTGTGTCATTGGTTTTGTTAATTTTGCGAAATTATTTATGAATTTACGGTAGTAACCTAAAATATCTAAAAATGCTTTTATTCCTTTTGTTGTTTTGGGGATGGGATAATTTTGAATTGTTTTAATTGTGTCGGGGTTGGGTTTTATTCCGTCACTTGTGATATGACCAAGAAAAACTACTTCTTTTCTTAAAAATTCGGATTTGTCCAACTGAATTTTTAATTTATGCTTACGGAAAGTTTCAAAGACCAATTGTAAATTTTGAATATGTTCTTGTAATCCGTTTGAAAAGACAATAACATCATCCATATATATCAGGCAGATCTTATTTTGCAACTCCTTAAGGACGTTGTCCATACATCGCTGAAAAATTGCTGGGGCGTTCTTCAGTCCAAAGGGCATTCGAATGAACTCATAATGACCATTGTCGACTGAAAAAGCTGTTTTTTCGATTGAGTCTGGATGCATTTCAATTTGATGAAAGCCCGACGCCAAATCGATTGTGGAAAAATAAGAGCATCTTCCCAGTTTGTCCAGAATTCAGTGATGTTTGGTATTGGGTAGCGATCTTCTATTGTTTTTTCGTTGATTTTTCGATAATCAACCACTAGTCGCCATTTTCTTGGGAACAATCCAGATGGGTGATGAAAAAGGACTATGTGAGGGTCGAATGATATTATTGTTCAACATTTCTTGTATTTATCTTTGTACTTCTTCTTTGTGTATGTAGGGGTACCGGTAGCTTTTTGTATAAATTGGTGAATTATCTTTAGTTTTAATTTCGTGCTTCACCGCGTTTGTAAAAGTAAGGTGGTCATCTGGTTTTTGAAAGATATCAGTGTAATTTGTGCAATGTTTAAATAAATGTGTTTTTTCCTCTTTATTTAAATGATCTGTACGTAAGAGAGAGTCGAGTTGTGATTTTACAATAGTCTCTTCTGGTGTTGTTAATGAATATTTATGTTTTATAATTTGATAAATTTGAAAATTGTAAGTTACTAGGATCAAAAGAAATTGGTTGTGAACTATAGTTATGTAATTCAAATGTTAATACGTTATTTTTCACTGAACTAATCATTTCTGGAATATAAAAATTTTTATTTGAAATTTCATGAATAAATAATTCAGTATTATCTGGAAGATTGATTGATGTTTTTACTTTATGTATTTCATTACCCGGAACTATTATCAAAGGTTTCTTAAATTTTATTGGTATTTGACATTGATCATTAAATAACATGTTTCTTTCAAATGAGATCGTTAATTTTAATTTCTGAATATCTTCCCAGGGCACCATCAAAATATTCATGAAAGTCGTACAGAATAACATTAAAATTGTGTTGTGAATTAAATTCAGGAAATGAAGGTATTCTCGCTTGTTCGTTAATTATTATTTTACCTGTACCGGTTTTGATTTTTACTGGGTCATGACTCGTGAATAACATATTGTGGGCAAAATGTTTTAACAATTGAAGGTTTTAAAATAGTTTTTGAACTTCCGGTATCCAATAAAAGTTTAATGGGTGGGTATTGTAATTGTATATAAGGTAGTGAATTTGTAGTAAATATTGTGTTACATTCGACTGTTGTGTTACATTCGACTGTAGTGTTACACTCGACTATACCGGGTGATTGTCCGGAGGCTGGTCCGAAAGATTTAATCGTTCGAGTTCTTCTGCTATTTCTGCGTCCCAATTTTCTTCTTCTTAGTGTTGTTCTTGCTGCGGGGGTGGAAGATTTTGTTGCAGATCTAGTTGTGCAAAGTTTTCAAACGTTTCGTCGAGCCTGCTTGGTAGGGGTCGACCCGTAGTAGGATCTATAGTATAGTGTTGTGACGTTATGTCAGCTTGAGTGTGGTGCATTTCCTCGGTTGTTCGTGGGAATGTCCTGAAGGGTTGTCCAGTGGTTCGGTTGATTGATGAGGTCTCCATGAGTGTGGGACGAGATGTGTTCCTGAACTGTTGTTGTAGGGTTCTATTTATCGTGGAGGTTTCCATTGGTGTAGGACATATGTTTCCTCCATGATTACCTGCTGCAGTTCTTGGATTCCAGACGTTCTGTTGTCTGAACTGATTTCCTGGTAGTTTTCTGAAATGATTTCCTGGTATTGGTCTAGTCATGGGAGAATTTTGTCTCGTTTGGTTATTATAATGTTGAAAATACTGTGGTAATGGTATGTGTGGTTGAAATGGTGTATTATTTATATTGCGCGTTTGTGTTGGTAGTTTAGGTGTTGAGTTATGAGTAACCGTTTTATTATAATTGGAAAATTGTTCTTGCCGGGAAACGAAAGCTATCGCGTCTATAGGTTATCAATCTCTTTCGTTCTAACTATTTGTTTAAAATTTAATGGTAAATTTCTGACATATGTATCTAGACTTAGTCTCTGATACACTTGATTCATTGCCTCTTTCACAGTAAATGGTTCAGTAGAGTGCCTTAATTTAGAAATTAAAAGTGATTGATATCCCAAAATTGTATTACCAAAAGTTAACGTTTCTTTTCTGGGATCAATATTTAAAGGTATCAATTCGGTTTGCAAAGTGGGTAAATCTCTTGGGTCACCGAAAGTACTTACTAGAACTGACTTAATGTCGGTCCAGTCATTTAATTCTAAACGAGATGCTATATTAATTTGAGCTTGGCCATGTAATTTGCTTCGTATGGCTCTTAAAACAAATTTATCTTGTACTACACTTTCTCCTGTGGCATAAGTGTCTACTAACTCATCGCAAGCAGAAACAAAATCATTTAAGAAAGGTGGAGTGCCATCAAATTTAGGTATGACATCTACGAACATCTTAAATAATTGAAAATTAGGTGCGCTTGCATTTGGAGCTATTAAATTAAGAGGTCATTCTGAATTAAATTCTTAAATTAAAGTAATTTGTCATTAAAGTAAGTTGTGTTCAACTTGTGAAAATAAAATAAAAAATTTGTATTCAACTTGTGAAAATGAAATAAAATATTCTGAAATTCTTAGCCTATATAAGTTTTAATATACAGTCAGAACTTATAAAAATTAATTCTGATATTCGCTCAAAATTAATGGAATACTTTGATATGCAATCAAAGGAGTTCTACACTGCCAATCTTAACAAGGAAAAAGAAAAAGGAAGGAACACTTACTATTGACTTTGATGACCTTCTTGTGGAGTCTTGATGGTTGAGACCAAAAGGCAGAAACTTCACCAATCTACAAATCTTGTGCAGGAATTTCTCAAACAAGTTTTCCTGGTTACTTCTGTTTGCCCGACTCACCAATCCTACCGACTGCGCCAGTTATGAACGTAAATAAAGGTTCAAAACAATATCGAAGATAACAAGTTTATTCGAGTAGTAAATGTACACTTAATAGTCTTACTTGCTATAATAGAGTTTAAATTAGAACTGATTTGATATAATTAGTTGTTCCTATTTATATAAAACCTTTATCTTAATTTATTTTATGGTGGGTGCCAATCAAGGCTCATAACATTATTATTATGCGTAAACAGGAAATGATTTACATAAAAAGAAGGAGTCTATGCTGGGTTATAATGGTATAACTCGCTTAACTACACCATCTTTAAGTTAGGGTTGATATATTCCCATTGAGCTAGTAAAACAAATTAATTTACATAAATGTTGAATAATAGAGTTCTGTAAATTATTCTTAATAATTTATTATGTTATACAAGTTTTATTGAGAGAGGGCACAAATTAAATTTTATGAATTTTACTATTAGGTTGAGTTGAATGGCTATGATTAAATTTGCCTGGTAAATAGTGTTATATTATTATTAACACTGCATACTGCATTTAGCTACACGATAAGGTACACCGCTTCCATAGGAAGTCACTAGTAACTAATTTATGCATAGTCCTGATCAAAAAAATTTAAAACAGTGTCAATGGTTATTTTCATTAAAGTAAATTGTTTCTATCATATTTGTAATAACAATATACTTTTAAAATTATTTTTTTTTCATTTTACCGTTTTCCTGTAAATTAAGAAATAATATATTTCCAAAAGTGTCTTTTAATTCTACTGAATCATTATTAAGTTCTCTTAATTTAAAATAGTAAACAAGAATGTGTCCATTCTAAAAGTTTGACATAAAAGGATACATTATTAATTTTTTGCTGTTATTTATGTTGCAGCTTAGTGGCAAAAATGTGTTGGTTGAAAATAAGAGTATTGTTGCTAACAATTTTTCTTTCCAAGGTTTGAAAATTAACGTTATGTTGTTATGCTTAATTACAACTCAATTTTATCGATAAATCAATGTTAATTTACATAGAAGTAAGGTAAAATATGTATAAGACATGCATTGAATATAGTGCAAAATTCTTTATTTTAGATTAAATAAAGCAAGAGCTGATGATCACTCAATTTACTTTAGCTACAATTTATGAATATGACGCACAAATTATTATTTTGTATTGTTTTATATCGCATACTGGGATGTAGGCAACCAATATTAGAAATGCTTCTGCGCGTAGTTATTAAAAATGGCGATTGTCACCGTAAGTCAAAATTCTGTTGTAGCAGTTGTTCAAAAGAGTGTTTTTCGTTCGGTTTATGTTAGTGTTTTTTTCATTAGTATTGCAGTAATAATCATATATTAATGAACTAGTCGATGTTAATTTACGGTAAATATGTCGTCAATTTCCTGTGACTGCTCAACGTCTACTTCATAATTTGTACCCCTTGTACAACGAGCAAGCGATATTTCTGAGTTATGGCTCCGTTGAGAACGCGATGGAGGTCCTGCTAGGCCTTGGTGTAATTTGAACGCTGAGGAGGACATTTTAATTTTGGTAGATGCGACCATCTAACTTTAAGTACGTCTAATCGGATTGTATGGAGCACCATGCGGGAAAATTAACTAACCCGTTTCCATGTATAAAGAAGTTCCAGTCACTGTATATATAAGCAAAAAATTTTCAAAAGAATCTGAAACTGACGAATTTATGTTTTTTATAGGTTTTGTCCCTATTATGCTCATGGACAAATCCTCTAAAACCCCGTTCGTCATTGTCGCTATATTGTCGACCTCTTAAATTTATATTTTCTAAGGATAACGAGGAAATAATTAAACAAGAATACAATAAATCTGAAAATTGTTTTAAAGATATTAAAAACATTAGCATGAGAATTGGCGAAAGAGAATTTAACGTAGATGTTGAATTTCACTTTACAATGATTGACGGAAGTGTATGCAATATTGTGACCGAAACAAAGTCTACTGCTACTTGTTATCTATGCGGAGCAAAACCGACTCAGATGAATACGAGTAAAACAGACTTGACTCAGTTTGTAGCGGATTCTGAAAAATATAAATATGGATTGTCAACTTTGCATTGTTGGATTCGTTTCTTGGAATGTTTAAAAATTGCATATCTCCTTCCTTTTAAAAAGTGGCGAGCTCCAAGGGAATTTAAGGATTTGAAAGAACAAACCAAAAAACGAATTCAAAGTGAGTTTAAAAAGCCAGTTAGGGCTCAATAATAGACAAACCAAAACAAGGTTATGGTAGTTCCAATGACGGAAATACAGCTAGAAAATTTTTCGAGCAATATAAAATAAGTGCCAAAATTACCGACCTTAACGACACTACTTTATAAATATTACCTAATTTTGAGAATTTTGAACTGTAAGGAAAAAATTAATGTAAATAAATTTAACAATCTTGCCATGAACACTAGGGAATTGTATCTGCAAGAGTACTCGTGATAAAATATGCCTACGACTATCCATAAAATACTGGTTCATCGTTATGAAGTCATCTCTCAATTCAATATACCAATTGGTGAAATGTCAGGAGAGTGCCTAGAGGCTCTACATAAAGAAATTTGAAAAGAAAGATTGGCACACACTCGAAAAAAGTCGCGAACGGAATCAAACATTGATTTGATGAATCGTTTGATCATTACATCAGATCCTTTACTAGCTTTCCACAGAAAAATAATCTCCAAAAAAGGAAAAAATATGACTGATGATAGTAGCATTAAAGAGTATTTCGTGTTAACTGACGAAGTAGAGCCTTTGACAGCATATAATATCACAACTCCTCTTGAAGTTAGCGATGACAGTGAGTGATTCGGGGCAGAATAGACATGGGATATTTTTTTGTTTATATTATGTAAATATTTCTGGATCCTAACTAAGTATACTTTTACATCTCTTTCTCTGTCAACATTTCTAATAGTTTTTTTTTTTTTTTGAAAATGGCTTTTGGAATGAATCCATACAGCCAGTCACACTTTTTATAAGTAATAATAAATTCTTCTAACCTAAGCTAGCATAAACTGTCTATAGATACATAACATCTGAGATAAAATCGAAGGGAAATACAGGTACAAGTTCTTCTCGCCTAGAGGCCCGTCAAGGCATTTTTTATTTTCACAAACACTGGACCATGGATTAAGATTAACATTAACTTAGGATAAAAACATAGGTAACGTCATCTAACTACATATAAAAGAGAATCTATAGTCTGAGATTTGTGTTTTTAATAAATCGAAATTGACACAAATAAATATTTCTTTTATTTAGATGCAACAAGTGCGATAGATTGAAGGGCTGTTCGACATTATTACTCAGTATATTATTGAAGAGCAAATTACATTCATTTCTGTTTTTGTGACAGCAAAAAAATATATGTTTGAGGTCTCCCTCAACATTGCAATGATCGCAAAGATTAGACTGTATAATGCCTATTCTGGCGAGAAAAGATGGATTACACGCATGATCGAATTTTATTCTATTAATTATAGTGATGTACCTTCCGGGAATGTTGAAATCTTCGTGCCATGTTTTCGATGGAATTTCTGGTTGTATACGTGTATAACCTATTTGAATGGTTATGGCAGTATTCTTGCCACACCCTTGTCCACCGTTGTTTACATATATGAATGCAGTCCTCAACACAAATTTCATTTACTTCCAACGTTTCATTCTCTATGCTTTCTTTAACGAGGACATCTACCTGTTCATTATATTGCAGGCCTGTATGAGCTTTTACCCAAACAAAGACAATTCTTTTACCACGCAATTTTAATTCACATAAGCAGTTTTTAATTTTTGTGATATATGGGTTGAGCAGTGTATTTGGATTATAGCTAATTTTGATAGAGGTAAGAACTGATAGGGAATCTGACATGATTATAAAGCTATTTAAATGATCAGGAAGGTTATCCAAGACAGAGAGTATCGCAAAAGCCTCAGCGAAGTAAATGGACCAACAATCAGGAAGTTTGAATTTACCATATGTGTTATTGTGTGGATATAAATAAGCACATCCCGTACCTACCATGGACTTTGATGCATCAGTATATACTGCAGTGAATCCTTCATAATTGTGTAACGTTGTCCGTAGAATAATTTTGTTGAGAACCGGGTTTGACTGATAATGAGGAATTATGGTCTTAAACTTAGGGGGGGTTCGAGAGCTTCTACACGTAGTGCTTCCACAGGTGTTGATCTCATGGCTCCTAAGCACACCCTAAGGGCTTTATTCTGTGTGATATCTAATCGTTTTAGCAAACTGTTACTTGCAGAGCCGTAGAAGAGACTGCCGTAGTCTAAGATGGATCTAATATAAAGCACGATAGAATAATAGACTTGTTTTTTGATCTGCACCCCACCGCACTTGCGAGACTGAGCGTACAAAATTTATACCTTTATTGCACTTTACGACAATATGTTCAATAAATGGTTTCCAAGTTAATTTTCTGTCCAAAATAATACCAAGATATTTTACTTCCTTTTTAATACGAAGAGTTAGGCTGCCCAACTTCATAGTGGGCAGGTCTGGAATATTGTGCCTTGAAAAAAATGATATGACCGATTTATTTTCCGAAATAGTAAAACCATTTTCATTAGCCCAATATTGGAATACATCAATGTTATTATGTAGCGTGTGTTGGTAAAATTCCAGCTTGGTTTTCTCCACATACAGGCAAAAATCGTCAGCATATTGAACGATTTGTACATCTCGTAATTTGAAATGTACACCAATAGTATACAGATTAAATAAAACAGGACTCAGGACTGAGCCCTGTGGAAGTCCTACGGAAACAGTGCGAGATCCTAATCTCTCATTATTTGATGTTCTTATATACACTACTCTGTTGCTAAATAAATTAAAAATAGTACTTGAGATGTTTAGTGGTAATTCAAGTTGCAGTAATTTTGTCCTAAGTAAGTGTAGATCAACTGAATCATAAGCGCCCTTGATATCCAGAAAAACCGCTCCCAAGTAATTGTTGTTTGAAAAGTTCTTTTGAATGTCAGTAATAATGGTTGCAACTGCATCTGCTGTGCCATATCCAGTTCTGTACGCGTATTGATTTTGTGGAAGAATATTTTTCATTCAGAACCACCATTCCATTCTGATTTTAATCATGCGTTCAAATGTTTTAAAAATACATGAGAGAAGCGATATTGATCGATATGGATCTGCTAAATCTGGATCTTTGTTAGGTTTTAAAATAGGCACTGCAATTACTATTTTCCAGCTTCTAATATATGCTCCTCGTATCCACACATCGTTGTAAATTTCTAATAAAAAAGATTTTTGCATCTAATGAAAGATGTGTTAGCATTGAATAGGTTATGTCGTCATAACCAGGTGCTGTACTGGGTGATTTTTTTAATTGCCCATTCCAGTTCTGTTAACGTGGATGGTTTTGAAATTTCGTTATTATTTTCATAATGTGCAGAATTTATGGGCAAGTTTTCCACATAAGAAGGGGGAGATGTTATCAAAAAATGCATCCTGCCACTCAAACTGGGTACATTTAATATTGTTGATAGGTATCCGTTGTAAGGTTTGGGCCATGTTCCATAATTTGATGCTTGGTGTATTTTTGTTAAGTTTCGATACCCAATTCTGCCAGTATTCTTTGGCTTTTTTTTTTAAAGTCTTTTGGCTTCAGCTTGCATTTTATTGCATTCCACGTAATTTTCAATGGTGCTTAATTGTTTATAATTAGAGAGAGCTAATTTTCTTCGATTTATTACAGTGTCGCACTCAATGTCCCACCATGGTGGTGGGGGTCGGTTTATAATTTTAAAGGGTTTTCTAAGTGGCATAGCCCACTGAGCAGCATCGTTAATTTGCTCAACAAACCATTTGTATTTGTCTTCAGTTAGTTCAAATAAGGGTGTGACTGAAAAACTTTGCGAAATTCTATCCTCATATAATTTCCAATTGGCCCTATTGGTAGCCCATTTAGATTTGGGATATATAACATCACTTGAACTTTGTGACACATTAGTTTTCATTAGAATGGGAAAATGGTCCGATCCTAACGTATCTTGGGTGATTTCCCAAGTGATTTTTGTGGCGATATCAGAAGAACAAAGAGATATGTCGACAGCTGATTTTTGAATATTGGGAGCAGTAAATCTTGTGGGATCACCTTTATTTAAGATTGTGATATCACATTCATCAACTGCTTGAAGAATTTGTTGACCTGTTTGATCATTCCTCGGAGATCCCCATACGCCACTATGTGCGTTGAAATCTCTGCCAATTATTTAAGGAGTGTTTACATTTTTAAATATATTTAACCAGTCACGGTTATTAGTAGCAATATTAGACGGTCTGTATATGGATAAAAACTCAAGTTTTAATGAATTATTTAGTGAGACTTTGACTCCACAACAGTGTACATCTGAGTTAAAATTATTCGATATATTTATTTGCTTACAACGTAGTGATTTTTTTATGACTATAGCTGTACCAGCTTTACCGTCATATCTATCGTGTCTTATGATATTGCATCCACTGATAGATATAATTTGATTCGGTTTAAACCAGCTTTCACCAATTAGAGCTACATCAACATTATTATCATAAAGAAACTTTTTCAAACTATTTTTATTTACTACAGCAGAACGGGCGTTCCACTGCATGATAATGAATATTTTGTTTTTAACACGCTTTTATTAGCTTCACCTGTATGTTTGTGAGTTTGTTTGTTTGTAACCGACTCTTTGGACTCGATTTTGACCCACTTTAAACGGACAGATTTAATTGAAACTTTGTACACTTACGAAGAACCGGTAACAATACAATAATTTGATAAGTTTATATCATTATCCTGATCAGGATCGGCAGAATTAAATAATTTCCTCACGTATCCTCCGCGTGAGAGCAAGTGGCTTATTACTATTAGTACATTCCGTGATTCTCAGTTCGGTCGTTGGCCGAGCGGGCTAAGGCGCAAGTCTTAGTCGACGCGAAACGACGGACTCCTCGGGCGTGAGTTCAAATCCCGTCTATGGCTGAAAAAAAAATATTTTTTTTTTCAGAAGTATCTGTTGGATCGTAATATGTTATAATATCAGCATCAATAAGCAATATAAATATAGTTTAAAAAAAACTAAAAAACACGCTTTCATAGCACATCAAACTAAAAAGTGAAAAATAAATATAGTTTAAAAAAACGAAAAAACACGCTTTTAAAGCACATCAAACTAAAAAGTGAAAAATAATTATTAATATAAACTGAAAACAATAATGAACGCGAAAAATACTAGTATTATTGTGAAAAAAAGCGTGGGGCGCTTTGTGCCATATTTTTCGTATATCGAGTAACCCACGCTTTTTTCACAATAATACTAGTATTTTTCGTTCATTATTGTTTTCAGTTTATATTAATTATTTTTCACTTTTTAGTTTGATGTGCTTTAAAAGCGTGTTTTTTAGTTTTTTTAAACTATATTTATTTTTATATTGAATGTTATGTATTGGTATTTATATTATCCAACACTCTGTTTATTTCCCCTTTTAATACATTGTTGTTAAATACACTGAACTGATTCTGCGGTTGGCTCCTTGTGAAACATTATTAAATATTTTAAATATATGAAGGAAATTTGCTTTTTAATGTTTCAAAAATATTTGTTAAAAGATTTCAATTCATCTAGACTACGTACATTTGAGATTATATTTCCAAACCATTCAGAAAAATATTTAACAATTTCATCCCGTATTATAACAGGATTGTTTTGACTGTGAGGGAGTGGCTGAGATGGTGCATATGCGAAAGGAAACATAGAGGTGGCATTTGGGGGGATTGTGAAGGTGAGATTTGAGCTTTACGTTTTTTATTAGGCTGAGAACTGTTGGACGATGAGGGGGAGTTGACGGAATAGATGGTCGTCGATTATAGAGAGAGGTATGGGGTGAAATCTGTACATTATTTGTTTTCATTGGCAGAGTAGGAAAGTTAGTTTCATAATTTGACATATTATTTAAAACCTCAAATTGGTTATTTGTAGTGACCTCTGCATATGACCCCTGTATATAGCTTTTAGCCTCTGTATATGTTACATTGGATGAAGCCATGTGAATTTTTATTTTTTTTTGTGTATTGAACTGTGGACAATCTTTTGAAGTTGTTTTATGTTTATTATTTTTACAGTACAAGCAAAAAATATTCAGGTCATCACATTTGTGACCGTCAACTAAAACTTCTGTACAATTTCTACATAAAGGATTCTTGTTACGACACTGGTTTGAGACATGCCTATAATATAAAGTATAATTTATAATATTTTATAGGATTATGCACGTTTACATGCACTATTTTTTTACTAACATTGTAAAATAAATATTTGTGGATGTAAATGTAGACTAATGTCGGGCAATTTTATGGTAAATAAATCATATGATACTACTGATTTTTTTGGAGTTCTGATTTTTATCCATTTGCCCCATAAGATCGCTGCACTGTGCGCCGTGGAACTGCAGCTGGCAGTTCTTCAAGCTGAAAGCCATAGCTGCATAATTGTTTCTTTTTGGGGAATATGGCACTAAACCTTCTTTTGTTTTATTTTGAACCCCAATAAATCTATCTTGTTATATTTTACAATAGTTTTATAGTAGGTACCAGATGTGGTTATATAAGCAATGAACACAAATTTTACTATTCAGTATTCCCTGTACTCTTGACAAAGGCCTAAAAAGCCGAAACACGTGTAAAGTTTCTAATAAAATAATTTTGAAACATTAAAAAGCAAATTTAGGTATTTCATATATTTAAAATATTTAATAATATTTCACAAGGAGCCAATCGCAGAATCAGTTCAGTGTATGAAATAATTAATAATAAATCAAATCAAATTATTAATTCCAAGAATCCTCATCCAAATACTAAAGTCACTCAAACAAACATTGAGGAAAAATTTATTGAAACAATAATGATTCTATTACCGACCCAAATTCTGTAATCGACATTTTAAGAAATCATATTAATCCAGACAGACAGACATACATATACTTTCAATGTAAGGAATTAATTCCGTTATCCACTCAGACATATATGAAACATTTTAAACCATTAAAGCTATACCAATCCACTAAATTAGTTAACAACGTTATTGAAAAACATGAGCATTAGTGCCAATTAATTAACACCAACATGAAAGTAAAACCAATCACCGAGGTATCATTGAAACATATGAAAGGTTAAAAATCAATTACTATTAGAAAAACATGAAAAATGATATCACAAACTACATTAACATGTGTGAAATTTGCCAAAAAGCCAAATACTCTAGACAGAATCCGTATGTACCTTTGGTTTTAACCGAAACACCTAGCAAACCTTTCCAAATTCTACATATTGATCTTTTCTTTTTTGACAGCCAAACATTTTTAACTATTACAGATAAATTTACGAAACTAGGCCAAGCCTTCTCATGTACCAAGGATGCTGTATCAGTACACGAGAAATTAATTCTCTATTTCTCAACTTATGGTATCCCTGCGACAATAGTAGTAGATAACGGCACCGAATTTAAGAACGAAATAAAAGAACTCCTGAAAGTACAAAAAATCAAAACACACTTCACTACACCAAAACACGAGTTTAATTCACCAACAGAATGATTCCATTCAACACTAATCGAACATTTAAGAAGCTTAAAGCAAACAAATAAAAATTCTTATAGCCTATAACAATTCTATTCACTCATCGATAAAACACTGCCTTCGAACTAACTTTTGGACACACTAACCTCAGAGACCCTTTCGATTTATATCCACAACTTTTTATTCTGACTATATCTCAAACCATAAAGACAAGCTAACAGTATAGTATAGTGATATCAAGAGATTTCCAAACAACAAACTTTCAGTAAACAAAAAGTAGTCAATAAACGGAACAAAAATGGCGATAACCAATTTCATTTTAAAGTTAATCGAATAGTTTATAAAAAGCTAGCTGAAAGATCAAAAAAGTAAAAATAAATTAATTGGTCGCTATAAATTAATCGAATTACTCGAGCATAAAAGCTAAAATGAAAAATACTTGAAATAAGAAACCTGAAAAATATACATCTCAAAGAATTAAAGAAACCTCATGTCCTGTCAGATGTCTCTACATCAAACCAGGAATAAACCATCCGATCTTTCACAAAATAGAAGACAACCCCGGACTATTACCGATAAGACTAGACACTACACAAATAGCACCCATTGGTCTTTTATACAAACAATTGTTGACGAATTTCAATTAATAAAAACTAAATTTGACATGTTAAAATCTTCAATAATCTAATCAGACACATGATAAAGAATATTTCAATTCCTATAATATAATCCTAAATTTAAATCTAAAATTCTAGAACAAATTAGTCAACGAAACCCAAAATCTATTAGACAAAAAAAGAGGAATTATCATTGGTTTAGGATCTACTGTTAAATGTCTAACAGGAAACTTAGACAATGAAGATGCCGAAAAATTTAATTCACAAATCAGTCAACTCCAAACCAATCAAAATGAATTCAAAGTAATATTAGAAAATCAAATAACTTTGTAAATTCATCAATAAATAATTTTAATAACCGTGCCCAAAACTTATCACATAATCAATTAATTCTAGAATCGCGTATTATGCAAATTCAAAATATAGTCAAAACAATGTCTTTTCAACAGGCAAACAACCGTTATCACTTTTTAACCCAAATGATTTTAAATCAAATCACAACTTTTTCCAAACAATTTACAATATTTTCGACAAAGTAGAAATTGCCATATTTTTTGCAAAATTAAATACTTTGCATAACTCCATCGTCAGACCAAATGATTTATTTTCTGAATTAAAATCAATAGGAAGATATTTAACCGATATCAAATTACCTTTAGAACCCATCTTAGATAATATACTGGGATACGAAAATGTCATTTAAATCAAAAGCTACTCAAAAAAATTATGAAATAACCTTTATACTCGAAATTCCACTAGTTGAACTTAATATTTATCAGTATTACCAATTATATCCTTTACCGATAAAACATGATAAATCTTTTCAAATGATATTGCCCAAAAATACTTACTTAGCATTAAGTGATAGTAATTTCGATCTTTCTAATGATACATGTAAAGAAATATCAACAGGGAAATATCTTTGCAACCATTTGAACCCAACTAAAATAAATAAGAATGCTTGCCAAAACTTAATTTGAATTCAAATTCAAGTAATTGACCATTGACCAAGTTATAATCCAAGCACACTCAATCATAATGTAATTAATACTCATCAGTTATTAAAAACGCAGTGAGAACTAGAATCTCAAAAGCAAGAACTAAAAATATAAATAAACCTGTTTAAATTTCCGAAACCTCTGTTTGGACAATACTATTGTATTTAATTATTGTAATATTTATCGTCTACCTGATATATACCAGATACTTTTTAAAATGAAGAAATTTGAATAATAAAAACCCTAACGATATAGTTATTTTAAAAATCAATTAAACTATTAATTTTTCACTTAAACGGGGAGAAGTTATATCTTGTGTAGGATGTACTATGTCTTTATTCTCTGAAACTGCATACATCAAGTTAGCGATAAGCAAACAATATAAATATAGGTGCTTTACACTTTTAATCCACTTGTTAGACAACTTCGTTTATTGTATATACGGTTTAGTAAAGTTTTAATTCTTTTTAAAAAATTTGTTTTTCGGTTCCACGATGAAAACTCAGTGCTTCTAAAATAGCCATATATCGACTTTCAACTTATATTAGTTTTGACCACTTTGTATGGTATATAAAAATTCTGATTACGGCTAAGGACTTTTCAAAAAAAGCAAAACTTTCTATAAAGAATGACTTTTTTTACAAAAATTGAAAATAAAAAATTTACAAGTATAGTTAAGTCTTCCACTGGATATAATATGTATATTTATTCATTAAATTATTTGAAAGGTTCAACTCAGGGTAGAATCTGGATCGTAATGGAATAGCTACATCATGGATGCCATTTTCACAATTAAAATAATTAGTTAGTTGAGTAATATGATCTTTAATTGACCTCTTTTTAATTGTTCAATTGGTGTAAATTATCTACTTTGTCCTATTACAACGAAAGTAATGAGAAATCTTCAGTTAGCAAGACTTGAAAGTACAATTTTAACAAAACTGAAGCCTGTGGGATAAATGATATATTTTTCTGTTTAGGGTAACCCCTGAAAGACACCCACAAATTTTAGCAGTGACTTTTAGATGATAAATTAAACCGATTTAACATATCTATATAAAGAAGTAAACACTTAAAAATTATAGTCTTTCAAAATAAGAAGTTTATCATTCACCTTTGTCAAGAAATCTAATAGTTTTTAAATAATTCTATCACTTATCGACCAATCAATTTATCGAGTTTTTTTAATACAATTAAGTACCTTTTTATATGGGTTGAACTACATTCTTTCATTACAAAAATTTTTAAAAGATGTATATTGCAAAATTTTGTGACTATATGCTTCTGTGAGTGAACTGACTGCTTGTGTAAATTTATTATCTGTCTCGTTGCTCACTGTGCAGGGAGTGTGGATTGCTACCCACTGTAAAATGGGAATCCTTAGATGATAATTTATATTTCATGTATAAATTAATTACTTGGAACACTGTAAAAAATAAAATTTTTATTTATATTTATTTATGTAAGAGAAAGATTATTTAGTTTTGCTATTTATACAGTGTGTCTCACCTCTCACCTACACATTAATTTATGTCAACAATTTCAAGTAGATAATAACTTCTAATATTTTACAAACTGGGGAATTTGAAGCGAGTAAAACTTTAGGAATTATGTGGAATGCCACATCTGATACAATTCAGTATATAATCGCCGACTGTTTGAGACAAAAAACAATAAGTATGCATTTAATTTTATCTCAAATATGACAAGTATTCAACCCGCTAGGTTTATTAGGTTCTATAATCATAGTGGCAAAAATACTCATTCAAACATTGTGGAGAGAGAAAATAGGTTGAGATTCCCCATTACCACAAAGTTTACATACAAGGTGGCTACAATACCGAAATGAATTGACAATTAAATCAAGTAAAGGTCCCGAGACATGCGATAATTTCCAATTACAAGTCGATAGAGTTACATAGCTACAAGTTAATGCACTGAGACCCTACTATGTTAGCGAGATTTTGCCTATTTCAGGTCGCAATTTGGCTACAAATTTTACCCAATTGTGTGGTGTGTTTTAAAATCAATCCCAATACCGAAAGTTACCAAATGGAGAATTTACCAGAATACAGGACTAACCAATACCTACCCTTTCAAAACACGGGTCTGGATTACGCAGGTCTGATTCTCGTGAAGGACCACAGTACAAGAGCTGCAAAACTGACAAAGGCTTATGTGTGACTATTCATATGTATGGCAGTAAAGGCTATACACTTAGAGGTCGTGAGTGATTTAACCACTGATTGTTTTCGCGTTAAAAAGATTCATCAGTAGACAAGGTAAGCAACTGAACCTATTTTCAGACTTTCGTGGGAGTTCAAGTTCAATTACGAGAAATGTTTCAATTTACTAAATTAGCGGATGACAATATAAAGTGAAACTTTATCCTGGCTAGTTCGCCAAATTTCGGAAGTATTTGAGAAGCGGGAGTCAAAAGTGCAAAGTTTCAATTGAAACGTATTTTAGGAAACTCTCATCTGATGAAGGACTCTG
The DNA here is from genome assembly GCA_029963845.1 of Rhamnusium bicolor. Lineage (NCBI taxonomy): Eukaryota > Metazoa > Arthropoda > Insecta > Coleoptera > Cerambycidae > Rhamnusium > Rhamnusium bicolor. Next base: position 162,517 of record JANEYF010001626.1, read on the forward strand.
CATGGTGTTGACTCAGGTTAAAGCTATTCTCAATTCGCAACTTTTATACTTCTGATCATGATCAATTCAATCATTTGACCCCTGCTCATTTTTTGGTGGGAAGAACTCTGACGTCAATTCCAGAACATAGCGTGCTTCACGTTCCTGAAAACAGACTAAATAACTACTAGAGGTTACAACAAATAGTAGAAAATTTTTTGGAAGAAGTGGCAATCTGAATATCTTTCAGAATCGCACACCAGAGTGAAGTGGCGACAAGATGTTAGTAATAGAGTCAAGGTCGGCATTATTGTTGAGGAAGACAATGCAATTTGCATTTTGAGATAACTGTCTTAATTTTAATGTTCCAGTATGGTAACTATATTTAATTTGTTGAAATACATAGATATACACAGTTCTAACTTGATAGTGATAGAGTGAAGACCTGTTAGTGTTTGCTCAGTCAGTTTAGTGAAGAACCTTAATAAAATGCCCACAGAAAGTGAGGAAAGTTACAGTGAAATGGAGATGGAGGATGATAGCCAATGGAGAAAAGTAAAACATAAAGAAAAGCTAGAGAGAGATTAGAAAGTACAACAAAGAAAAACAAAAATCTACCCATACTCACAAATACTGAAATAAATGATATTATTGGAATTCCAACAAAAAATCCAACCTCATGTAAAAACTTATCATCAGAAATAAATACAAGCCCATTAGACATACATAAAAACACATTACAAAATAACAACAAAAAGTCATCAACAAACAATTACTCACTGCAAATGCAAAACATATTAAATCAACACTACAAAAACATGTATTACCTAACAACCACAAGAGAATTTACCAGAACACAAATTGCAGATTTTTGGAATGCAAGAAACCCCTTATCTAAAGATATAATACTTAAAACAAGCAAAGGTTTCCTACTCAAAACTAATCTGGAAAAAGGTATGGCATTAAATTGCCTCAAATCATTAAAGCAATCTCAAATACTACAAGATTTCCAAGAAACAAATACAAACCGCCAGCCAGCTAATAAAACTTATAACGCCACTTTTGTCTGTGTAATAGCAACCGTAGAACAAGACAGTGAGGACATCAAAATCAGAGAACACCTAGAAGCAAATAATTATGAATTAAGATACTGCAAACGTATAACATCTAGAGCTACGGGGAAATTAACGCAGCTGATAAGAATAATAACAGGAGATTTTACATCGTTTCAAAAACTGCTCAATGAAGGAGTATTCTACAAAAACCGATACTACCTAGTCCATCCAAGCACACCCCCAGAACCGACACCAACTCCCTGTGCAAAAATGCCCCCTCTTTACGCATGTAACCGAACATTGTAATACACCGCTAACATGTAGAAAATGTCAAGGAAAACACCATACCAGCACCTGCTCATCACCTCTGCCGGAGAAATGTACAGCATGCAACTCATACGAACACCAAGCATGGTCCCCCAAATGTCCAAAAAGACCAGTAAAACCTATAGAAGGAATTCCAAACGAACGAATAAAATCCACGAACAAAAAATCATGCGAAATCCGAGAGTAAAATCACAAAAAACAACAGGATACATACAGCTATGACACTCCACGACCGTATAATAGAAACCTACACCAGCAAACTCAATAAACCTAAATATACAAACAGACAAGAGTTAATTATACAAATAAAAAAACGTTTTATTAACTTATATAACATAGATACAACAGTAGTGTTCAGTGGGAACCATATGTACATATTAATGTTCGACCTAGACAAACTAAACACAACGTCACTAACAGTGCCAACAGAAGACCTAGTAGTTCACCATAATGGGGGGTAATATCAAAGTAATATATTCCAACATTAACAGTTTTTCCCCCAAAGAGGCATCTTGTCAACCACTATATACAAAATAACAATGTCGATTGTCTTATGTGTGTTGAAACAAAAAATAAGGAAGATATTAACGCCTATAGAAATTGGAACATAATTCAAAAAAACTTAGTACAATCAAAAAAAATCTTCAGATAGGCAAAGAAAATCCTCCAAGAATTAACAATCCAAGAAACAGTTGTCTACATTTTACAATTCCATACAACAAAGCTAAGCTTATTAAATATGATTTAAAAGAAACAACTACTCAGCAGGCAAATACCCCGACCTGCATTGGATTACACCTTCAAATCATGATAGATCGATAGCCAATATCATTTGTCAATTCCTAACCAGACACAAACCGGTTTCGAACTTATTTGTTCTCCTCAGTATGCCATAGGTTATGGAACAGACAAATGATAGTGGCCAACTGCCCGCTGAGTAGTTGTTTCCTTCAAATCATATATAATAACAGTAGTTTAGTCCACCTGGGCTACAGGTCGCCGCTCTCGGTACTTGCTTCGCAAATCGCTATCCGCCACAGAGACATCTACGATGTCGGTCGGATAGTAGCATTTGGACCATACGAGAAGTTTCATACCTCTCACCACTACTCAAAGCTAAGCTTCACATATTTTTAGTTTATGTTTACAACAGCTCAATAATAGAAAAAACCATTTTCACCAAGGCGTCACTATATGAATCTTGCATTATTATTGGCGATTTTAACCCTTTATGTCCCAAGCTATAAATTTTTTGAAAATTGGCAATAATTTTGATCTTAGTTGACTTATAACAGTTCTTTTAGGCTTCTGAAATTTTTGCAATTTTTTTGCTAGCCCTTAGGGCATTTTCTCAGGAGCGGGACACAAACGTCCCGTGAGGCCTAAAGAGGACTAAATAATAAGAATAAGAGGACTAAAAAAAGAATTTATTGTGAAAACTCATGATATACCAAGAAACAATTCTTTTTTTCATTACTGCACAAAAAGACACCACAACTAGAACATTTCAAGTGAGGGCGCGATTCTACCTCCATCGATGAACACTGCTCGCATCTGCGTCTATCCTTACCAAAAATTGGCCAGTGGGCACCTCTGTTGCCTAGTCTTACATCGTTTCAGACACTATAATTGTATTTTCTTCTTTTCGGTGGATTTACAGAATTGTTATTTCTAGAACTAGCACTAGAAGAGTACAGATGAAAGGTACCTCTCACCTGTACTCTTGAAAGGGGCCTAAAAAGCCGAAACACGTGTAGAGTGAAAATACAATTTTGAAGCATTTAAACGCAAAACTTTCTTTGTTTATTTAAAATATTTAATAATGTTTCACAAGAAGCCAACCGCAGAATAAGTACATTGTCAACCATTTTTTTTTATATAACCGTGCTGGTCAGCAATACACCATAGCTTGTACCCTCTTTTGATGGGCTTCATGGGGTTGTATTGTTTTATGGTCGATCTCCCTATGAATAAAATAATACTCTCATCTACTGATAATTCCCGAGTCCCGTGATATAACAAGTCAAATTGATTATTTAGCGAACTGACAAATGGTCTGATTTTATATATTTTGTCCTTATTTCCTCTGGGAATTGTAGAATTGTCATTCATATGTAAGAATGAGAGTATTTGCTGAAACCTATTTCGAGGCATAGTTCTTATTACTATTGGTACACCCAAGTCCTCAGCACTTGACCAATAATGTTTGTAGCTCGGTAAATGATGATAACCCATAAGAAAATTTATGCTAATAAAAGCTAGTAATTCATTCTCTTTTAGGTTCAATACTTTATTTCTTTGGGTTGCATATAAATTGCTTTGATATACTATATTCTCAATCTGTAAGTAAGTTGTTATCTAATGGAAGTTGCTCCAGTTCAGCAGCTGCTAACTCTGCAGCCTCTAATAATTCCTCATCATTCAAAAACTTGCCTCCTCTCCAAAAGACACCAGCCATATTATTTATATTTTTGTTGATGTCTATAAGTATTTTGAAGTTATATTTCAAAAGAATAAATAATATAGTTTTTACCTTACCTAACTTTGACTAAAGTATTTTTAGTCCTGACGGGACTAGTCACAAATAACAACTTTACACAAAATAATTAGTACTATAACTGAAATAATGTACTTTCCCACTATCTTGATACTCTATTGCATCAATTTTTCATATATTTTGCAAAAGAAATCACTCAACTATAAAAATAAACAAGCTTCAATACACGTGTTTTCACAATCTGATAACCCTTATGCATACTAACTGAAAATATTCATATATATGAGATATGTGACTACTGTCAGCCAATCGGGTGTTCTAAACGATAGATTTGGGTGTACTTGAAAGTCCCGTCAGGAGCCCGTTCGAAAATAACCAAGGCGTAACCCAGAGTGTCATTGTATCCTTGTCTTTAGAAAGGAAAGAAGTCATACTCCTGTAAAAATTATATCATTTTCGAACTTAGCCCAGGTCTAAACTCGCTGCAGTGCAATATTATTAAATTTACGTACATAAAAATATGGCGGGACTCAAAAGTCCCGTAGGTACACAAAGGATTAATCCAAACACTGCCAGGAAGAAAAACCAGCTCCAAAATTTCTTAAATAACTCTAATTTTACAAGGATTCATAACCTCCCACGTTTTTTATGCTAAATACTCCAAGTTCAACCCTGATGTATTCATGTGCATGAAGAATATTAAAAATAATATCACTGAAGTAGAATTAATCCCGGACATCGGTAGTGACCATTTAGCCATACAATTTAAATTTAACATACAACTAAATCCTATCCATTTACCACCGGAAACCAGACAAATGTAATGCTGAAATTGTTAATGAGAAAATGATACAATGTATAGAAAGCAGACAAGAGCCAATTACCCCTTTATATATAACTATGTTTAACGAAAAAATTAAAAATTTAGTACTAGAGAACACACCAACAAAAATAAAAACTTTCTTTAACTATAAACTACCTTCATTTATCTTAAACCTTATAAAACAGAAAAGAAGACTATACCGCCATATTAATCAAAATGAAGATCCTGATACAAAATCCAAATATAATAAACTTACTAAGTAAATCCGTGTACTAATACAACAGTACAAACAAGACAATTGGTAAAGGCATGCAAAAATTTAAATGACTCCAAAGGAAAAACATATTGGAAGAAAATTAAGAAATTGTCAAAATATAAATGTAACAAATCTGCAATCCCTGAAATTTTCTACAATAATAACAGCTGTTTCACAGACCAAGAGAAAGCCAATGCCTTTGGGGACCACTTTGAGGAAGCATCTAAATTTACAACAGATGAGAACTTTAAAGAGGAAAATTTAAACTTGGTTAACGACTGGTATGACATTTTTTTAAATACAGACCCGGCAATGGAAGAAGACATAAATATCTCAGAAGAATAATACTACAGTGTACTAAATTCAGGCAAGCACAGCCCCTGATTACGATCACATTAATAGAAACACATTAAGGAAATTGGAACATAAAATACATACAGAAATAATTAATATATACAACTACTGCATAAAAAAATCACTATTTTCCAATAGAATGGAAAACAGGTGTAATAATTACAATTCAAAAACCCAATTAAGATCATTCTCGTCCACAAAATTATAGACCTATAACATTGTTACCAGTAATGGGCAAAAATTTGGAAAAAATTATAAAAACGAGACTAAATAATGAACTAATCAACAGATCCCCAAGAATCAATTTGGTTTTCGACAAAACTCATCTACAATCCACCCACTTATAATGACGTCAAACATACAAGCTAACAGCATAATCGGAAATAAATCGGCAGCAATTTACATAGGCTTAACCAAAGCATTTGACTCTGTTTGGCACAAAGGGTTGCTATTTAAGCTGCATCACGAAAAATGTCCCAACTATATTCTTTGCTTTCTTAAAGATTTCTTAGAGGGTAGGAAAACAAAAAATCAAAATAAATACATTATTTTCCAGTCCATATGAAAACGAACAAGGGGTTACACAGAGTTCTCTATTGTCGCCAATATTATTCAACATCGTCTGTTATGATATACTAAATAACTACCAACAAGCACAGAACGAGTCTTACTTACTTCAGTTTGCAGACGACATAGCCTGGGTAGCACATGGGAAAACCATTGAGCAAACAATAAATACCCTGCAGATTTCAACAAATGAAACGATTCAGTGGTGTAATAAGTGGCGATTAAAAATAAATCCCAACAAGTCACAACTAATGATATTTAATCACATCACAGATACCTCTCCAACTCTACAAATATTTAATGATAGATTGACACCAACAGTCACAGTGAAATACCTTGGCATCATATTGGATCAAAAATTAAACTTCAACAGCCATACTAAAGAAATGAAAAAAAGGATGATAACTAGAGCGAAACATTTTAGATCCCTAACCTATAACAATCAAGGCATCATCATAACAGCAAGTAAAATTTACAAAATGATATGTCGACCTATCATAGAATACGGCTTTATCCTTTTTAACACTTGCAGAAGACCAGCATTGAATAATATAGAAATTGCAGAAAGAAGTAGTCTACGTAAAATAACAAAACTTCGTCATCCAAATAACCCTCTTCATAACATATCTAATAACTCACTCTACGAAAAAACTGGTATTCAACCCATACTCACTCGCTTTAAGGAGCTCACCAAGAAATATACAGTCTCAAAACCTTCTTACCCTAATACAACAGTTTACACTCCAGTTACGAGAAGATGTTACCCGAAGAAGAAATCCAGAAAAAACACTGTTGGAAGTAATTACTGCCGACAACGTACAATAGAACAATGACATACCTAATTGTTGCACATATATATGCGATTCTAATTTTTTTTATTTTGTACATGTTCAACTCTACAGAAATGTTATATTATCTTAAATTAATACGTTGTAATAATTAAATCTGTAAGACAGGCTGAAAGACTTCGGTCGCTGGCCTTTTTGTACTTATCCAATAAATACTATTCTCTATCTCTATAGATATACATATTTCAAGGTGGCTGGCATGTTGAAGCCAGGTAATATTTTACAAATCTTATTTTTTATTTTAACCACCTGCTGTGAGGTATACAAGTGTAAAACTTTTTAGAAGTCATCACATTTAGCATCCTAACAAATGGACACCAGTGACGATTGGTGGATTTAGGTTGTACCATCTCTCTTGTACTCAGTATTGGAGCATGGAACCCAAGCAATATTTGAAGGCATGACTATCAGTACTGATTGAAGAAGTTTTGCAGAAAAAAAAATTGACAAAAAAATTTTAGAAAAAAAAGCTACAAAAATGCGCAGCAGAAAGAATCTAGATTCTTTCTAGATTATTAGTAAAATCTTGGCAAACTATTATTTTTCATAATCAGAAGGAAAATTTATCACCGTTTTTTTTTTTGGCTTTCGAAAATTTAGATTTTTTGTAAAGTTATGACATTTTGAAATTTACAATTCTACAGGATCAACTAACATTTGTTTAAATGGAATGCCATGTATATCAAAACATTTTTTTGAAACCTCTTTGTGGCCTCCTTCCACTCCTGTATTATTATTGACTCTTTCCCAACCATTTGGATGTAATGATTTTTCTTTGTTGAAATTATATTAAAAAAAATCACTAGTCACAATTATCGATTTTAAGAAAAAAATGGGTTATTCTTGCAATAGGAGCAATTTGTGATAACGCAAATTATGAGAAAAATTTATTTTAGAAAATTTTGAATAAATTACTGTATGTTAACAATGGGCCTTAGATTATGATGTGATGATTTGTAGAGCTTAATATTTTGTTTTTCGATTTTTTCCAAAAATTCATATCCACGCTAATGACAAGAAGACATGCTAATGACTAACTGACAATAAATTTTTAAATATTTATATTCAAAGTAAAAACATTGTTACTAATATCAAAACAAACAATAAAATCATTTTAATACAGCAAACACATTTGGTCAACTTCTTCAGAATTTGGCACTTCAAACAATCTATTTGATACAGGCACTGGTGGCAATTCAAGTTTAGCTAAAATGCCGGAAGCTTTCAGTATTTGACGATAAACGGTTTCAGGCCAACCAAAACATTTACCACTTCGAGCCATAAAATTAACGGTTATATTTTCTCCATTTATGTCTTCAATAATTCCTAAAGAAATCTGTGTTAATAAAACATTTTTGAAAAATTTATATAGATATACCTGGATACCACTTGTTATCGTATATTGCTGTCACCCATTCATTTTTACTGAAACATCTCCTGCTTTGGGGGGAATACTGATATCGAGGGTATCAGTGCCAGAAGATCCAGGGGTAGGTGTAGCTAAGAATTCAGGTTCGGGGTACACTTCGATGTTTATGTTGGACAACATTAAAGATACTTCTCCAATTTTATAGTTTATACATTCACGAAGTTCACACATAAAGCAACTTAAACTATTCAAAAACAGCCTCCCGTCCTCTTTCCTCCAAGTTACTTGGTGTGTTTTCAAGGTACCTTTAGAGGACTTTAGTTCAGCAGGTAAGTATACATCAAATCTATTAATGTCTACCTCATCAACAGTTTTAATAAATAAGTTGTTAATATTTTCTTTGATAGCATCTGTAAACAAGGCAAAAGTATTTAAATCTTGATTAAATGCCACTAATCGATCCGCACACCTTTTGATGGTTGCTCCAATACCATCAGGTGCCCCCTTGCCATGACCTGGAAGCTGAGTAATTCCACGAGACTTTAGTTATATTAGGAAACATCCTGGGTAAAGCATTTTGTAAAAATAGAACAGGTTTTTGTTTCTATATTGAGATGTCGGAGAATCTGACAGAAAATGCATTGTAGTAATTTTATTCTGATCACTTTGAAATTTATTTAAATAATGCATTATTACTGGTTGCAAATGGGCCATTACAGACAATGAATCGTGTCGAAGTGAACTTGACATTGTGCAAAATCCTTGTTTTTCTTCCATGTAGTACATCATACCCGTATGTAACGTAACTTGCTCCCTGGATGCACCAAAATGTACGGACTGAATTTCCTTTGCATACTTGCAGGCATAGTTTTCAGAAAAATCTACATGAAATAAAATTTCATGTTCTTTTAGCTGACGTTTTAATTCTTTTTTATTGCGGAAAATTGATGATAAATATTTAAAGTGTGCTGCAAAATCTTGGGAATGCAACCGTTTAATTTGCTTATCATCTCTTCAGGTTTTGCTGTTATTTTTTTCTTTAATAGTGCGTTTTACAACAATATTTTTCTTTGTTTTCGCATTAACTCTTGTTTCATTTATTGTCACCCACTGTTCATAATTAGTCTTCCTTCCACATACTGTCAGGTACATGGAATAACAATTTCTCTGTTCTGCATTTAGTGCATTCACGGTTTAGGCATTTTTCATTACTTACTTTTTGTCGCAACATATTTTTATAATAATTTCGTCAGTGTTTTTTTCTTTCAAAATCGCTTTCCTATGGAGAGGAGCTACTAACAAGTTCACATTCTCATGCAACGTACATAAGCACGTATCTCGCTCAGAAATTCTTGGTGGAACAACCCAAAAGGGACGTAGTTTACAAAAGGTAGCATATGATATCTCAACATCGGTGTGACTTTTCTTAAAATCTTCGAAAAGTACTTTTAAAGAACTATTTGAATATCTCTTCTGTTTTTTGATACCGTATTTGGTTAATGTATCCTTCTTACCAGGACACAGCCGAGAATTCTCATCACTTAAAAAAAATGTAGACACAATTTTCCTACTTTCAGTGAATTTGCCAACTTTTCTACGGTCATATGCCAATGTATCAGTTCTGCTTTTATTTGATTTATATAACTTATAAGGAAGAACCGGATGCTTCTTTGAGGAGTCTGTATTTTTTTAAAAAATTTCCTTTAACGACTTTTGTAAACACTTGTCTAGATTTATCATCTTTTAGTGTTTTAAAGTTTGCAGAAAGCTCTTGGTTAATAACCTCACCAAAAAGTAACTTTCTTTTGACCTCTTGAGGTACTGTATGCTTTTTTAGCATTTTATTTACTTTTGTATTTGGCGTCAATTCATCTTTGTTCTGAGCTTTTAGTCTATAAAACTTTTTTTTATAACATTCCAATTTAGGACGCAGTTTGGCATGTTCACATTCTAGCTTTTTCAGTCACCTATAACATTTTGCTCGATTTCCAATCATTACTTTTCCGCCACGTATTTTTTGTCGACTAGATCCCTGAGTACTACTAGCTACACTAGTACTAAATGATCCATTTGGAGTCGATCTCAAACTAGAACATGGAGTATTAATACTTGCTACAGCAAACTGTCTATTTCCCTCATCTTGTTCATCGTCAGTAATAGGCGGCGTATTATTTTGCAGTTTTTCTAAAAACTGTTTTTTATCTCTGTAACATTTTGAATGTTCTCTCCATTTCTTTCGCTTTGCTCTGATTTCTCTTTGGGATAGATCTTTAATGTTTTTTATAACCCCTTTTCCGCTTCATATCTATTGGGTTTTTTATTTGTTCCAGCCTGTATCTGTCAGGGTCATTCTTAATTTTCTGTCTTCTTCTTTTCTCACATTCTCTTTTCCTCTTTTTCTTTCTTCCTCTGATATTTTTGTTCGTGGCATCTTGTTGTGGAACAGATTCTAAAATAAATGTTATCTATTACAAAATATCATTGGCGTGGATATTGCGCCATAAGCATGGACAAAAAAATCCACGCTAATGATAATAGTAAACATCCATGCCAATGATGAAATAACTTTTAAACTTTCTTAAAAATTAAATGGTTTCATGCTGGTAAATGTAACTATACATACCTTATGTACTTTGTATAGGTTATCAATTAAGCCCACTATTTTTCTTATATATTTTTTAAAGAAAAAAATCTCACTAACACGCTAATGATGCAGAATAAACATACGCACACACTTCATTTAATAAACGTACACCTCGAATTTCACAGATTAACTGGCCTTGCTAAAACTTGTAACTTCTTTAAAAGGGTTTATTTAGAGTATCTAATACCAATATTGCCAACTGCAAAATTTCAGGGAGGCGGGAATTTTTGAATGTTTTATTTTAATCCACGCTAATGATTTTAAACCCAGGGACAAATGTTAAGTTTTTTTTCTTCAGTTCAGTATAAATATTTTAGTATGAATCTGACTTAACATTTCATAATTAAGTGTTATCTACAAATGACTATTACTAGATTGCCTAGATCAAGATTATAAGCTAGGAAAAAAATGTCATGTATTAGGTGGAAACCTGTTGGGGACATCCACGCTAATGATATTTTACGTACAAAATACGAAAAATCAATAATACAGAAACATTTTTGATCATCATATTATATATGTGAATAATACCAAAAACCCTCTAAATACAGATAAAATAAAAAACCGCTGAAAAATCACCTGGTTGATCATTATGATTCAGGGACATGGAATTGCTCCTATTGCAAGAATAACCCAAATATGTTAGTACCAGTTATGAGCCAAGTATACAGGGTGGCCAAAAATAATTTTTAAATTTACAACTATTTGAACTGAATTTTCTCAATTTTTTCAAATGGAACACCCTGTATATTTTTGGAAGGTGTGATGTAAAATTGAAAAACGAAAATTTTTTTGTACGTACATCCCTATGGTTATATGTTAACCATTTTCGATTCATTAAACAATAACTGCAAAATTCAGCAATAAAGATTAAAAATATATTTTTTTTTGTAATTCAAGAGAAAATATTATAAAAAGTGCTCCACATGTTGCCATTTTGATTGACACACATTTCTATGTGTTTTGAATGAGGTTACTGCTGTTCATAAAATTGCCTTCTAAAAGCATTATCCTTTCCTTCAAATTTTGGATTGTTGTTGGTGTGATGTTTTTATGGGCATCATGTAACACGCTTTACTATAATACCTTCTCTTGAATTATTTGAAAAAAACCCTCATTTTTAATTTTTATTGCTGAATTTTGCAGTTATTGTTCAATGAATTGAAAATGGTCACAAACAGCCATAGGAATGTAAGTACAAAAAAATGTTAATTTTTCAATCCTACATCACATTGTCCAAAAATATACAGGGTGTTCCATTTGAAAAATTTGAGAAAATTCAGTTCAAAAAGTTGTAAATTTTAAAATACTTTTTGGTCACCCTGTATACTTTTAGGAAGTGAAAATGGCCGAGTGCCATCACACATGTCTCATAACTGGTACTAACATAATTTTTCTTATAATCAATAGTTTGTGATTGTAGATATTTTTAATATACACGTATAAATGGTATAATTTTAACAAAAAAATCATTGAATCCAAGTGGTTGGGAGAAAGTCAATAATGATAATAGGGGAGTGAAAGAAGGCCACAAAGAGGTTTCAAAAAATGTTCTGATATACAGGACATTTCATTTAAAAAAATGTTATTTGACCCTGTAGAATTGTCTTGGCTCACCCTGTATATTCGAAAACAACTTCCAGTTATAGACTTTTTTGTCTAGTTTACTTATGTTTTTAAATCAAGTTTCTAGCTATCATAGAACTCAAGATATCGAAGTCGGACACACTATTGCCCCACCATGTATAAAGCAACATTTTAAAACTAGGTATAAAAATGTTTTATTTTATTTTATATTTGATATTGTATTTATATCTAGTTTGCCAGATTCATTAAAATCTTTATTATATAAAATTATTGTTTCATATTACTAAATAATACATTTAATTCATTGACCACATCTGGTTCAATGAATTTTTAGAGGAATTTTTATTCATAACAAGTCTTTTTTAAATCTTTCGTGGGGCTTACTAATGTTTTTTATTTGTTTATATTGGTTTTTATATGAATTACATTAGGTGTATTATATTAATTTATACTGCATTTTATACTTAGGTATATTTATAATCACTTATGAATATATACTATTATTATTATTAATTAGTGTCAAATTTAACATTACCTTGAATCTTCCTTCATTTACTGGAGGTTGTGCATAAGGAATGCCCAAAAATACAGACGATACACCCTGCTGCCTCTCGATGAATTCAGATCCAGGCCTATAAAGAGACAGAGGATCAGGGTTGTCAAATAAGTATACCTGAAACCCTTGAACATTGCCATATGTTGTTTCAACGAAAACATCACGAAGCTTTTCTTTTGTTTGTTCTCTTCGCTTTCCTTGCAAATCCTCTCTCCAGCCTCCCAATATCCCTGGTAATATTGGCTCAGCATTCCCAACCTACAACATTTAAATATTCTTATTAACTGGGAAAAGATCTTGGTTGATTTACCAACCCTATCATAAGAGAACCTTTCATCCTGTCCCCTAATTCTAGGATCTCCCGGCAAACCTTGATTGTAGTTATAGTTAAAATTTTGCTGCCCGTAACGTCTACCCTTGTAAATGTATGTAGTCCTATAATCTTTATCGTTGGGATTTTGATAACTGTATGGTAAACGAGGCCCATATTCATTGTAAGGATTTTGTTTATTTGGCGGATATCCATTCCTAAATTCATCGTATTGTCCCAGTACTGTTTCACTCGCAAAAACTACCACTAATATTGACACAATTTTGCACCACTGTTGTTGAAGCAACGCCATATTCTTTATTTTGTCATTGACATCTGTCACAGTTGTTCTGTATCTGTCACCTGACCACAACCCGAATTAATTCTGTGGTATTAAGCGAACTTTCGGAAATATCATCTTTTACAGTTCGATTATAACCAGACCGTTTTTAAATGTAATCTGTTTCACATTACAACATGTCGTGCTTTATCAGAGACTGGAGTAGGAGAATACCTTTTTCTAATCATGTGGAGTTTAAATAATTTTAGCTAAGCGCGTGTTCTTAAATTCAACCTTTTGGTGTGTTGAATTCCGTAGACCAATCAGAATACAGAATTTTTCAAATCAACTATGGTCCGTTTCAAGATTTATAAACTAAGATATCTTGGGTCCGTTTAATGAACAGATAGAATTATGCCCCGCCCATGAATGTGCCCCAAATTCAAATAGAATTTTACTATTGGTCATATTTTAAAACCCATATCACAAAATAAACTTTAAGCGTATCAAATAACACTCGGTGTGTTCGAAATTAACCTAGAGCTTTTATAAAGTTTATATAGGTATAACGTCATATGACCTTTTATTTACTCTGTTTCATGAACGCAAAAGGTAAAGTTTGGTATAATAAGTTAGTTATTTACTGTTGCTATTCTTGATGTGGCTAACATGCATTTCTTGATATTTTTGCATGGACGTTTTTTGAAATGTTACTTATTGTTTAAATATCTATTGTTCTGATTACATGTTTTTGAGGTTAAACCCTGAAAAGCTCTTTTTTCTGAAGACAGGAATAATTGACTATTACTATAAGTCGTCCCTATTTTTATCAATCCAACTAATGATCTCACAAACTTACTTGCGTTATTCGATACGCTTATCATACAACACTATTTTCCTATTTGAATATTTCCCAACAGAATGTCTACAGGTTATAATGTTTTACGTATCGACCACAGTATATATATTTTTTTTATCTGAAATTGAACTATTCAATGCCCATCGCAAAAAATTATATTTGAAATATCTTAGCTGAGAGCTCATCTGCGTATGACGAGTAAACTTTGACGTGCTTATCGAGGTAACCACCTCGAAAGTAGCGTGCGCTCGGATTGTTACATCGACGATAGTGTGCATTCTATATATTGCTTAGGGTAAATTCGAACGGCCTGTAACTTGACAGATTCTTGACTGTCAAATAAACATTTTTAATTTTTATCTATGCAAACACTTTCTGTTCTGTGGCAAATACGTTTTGGTGTTTTTTTGGGGAGATTATAGTTAATTCTTGCAATTCGTTGTTTCTATTTACTGTTATTCACATTTCCTTAATAAATAGTGCGGTCATTTTTTAGAACATGCACTTCTGAGATATCACAAAACTAATTATACCGACACACTCTACACATCATCAGATGTTCATTGCACAGTGTCATATCTTGTGCAAACATCCCTAATTACCCTTAAATAAATCAATAAGATTGCAACACTTGACATTATCCACCCGGTATTCATTTATATGGCTGTGTGTTGTATAAAAACGCTGTCAGGTGTCGCACGACGTTCTCCGATTTTGCCAGATTGAGATAATTCAACCATGTTAGGGACAAATCACTGACGTTTATTTTTCTAATAATGGCAGTTTATGTTTAGATTGTTACAATCTGGCAACGCTGTTGGCCGCGCATTTCATTAATTTCACCCTTCGATCATATGTTTATGATCGAAGATTTCACCTGTTGAAATAAAGTACATCCACAGAACAGAAAAAAGAATGAAAGGTAAACCAATAGTGGAGGATAGAAGCAGTTGTGACGTTTCTTATCTTATAGCGCCTCTATTTCGATGGCAAGAACTAAATAAAATATGTAGATTAAACAGAGATTTTCCTCTGATAATAAATTAATCATTTATAAGGGCCGGCTTTTCCATTTCCTGTACATTTATTTAATTAATAAATTCCGAGGAAACAATTCCTAAAATATTATTAATTACTGTTTCCATGGAATTTATCTACTAAATAAATGCAAGAAGAAATGAAAAACCAGTCCTTAAAATGTAAATGGCAAAACAACTTCGAAAATGCGCCTTCGCCTTTTAATATGTAATTTCAAAATAAGAGTAGACGGGAAAATAAACAGCATTTTAGTTAATATTATTTATTGCCGAATCACATTGTAACAATTACATTATAATTAATATTGTTATAGCTAGATGACAAATATTCTAACAAATTGAATTAAAATATATTAATAAACTTTAGTCAAACGAACTAAATACCAAAAGACTATTACTTTATCTTAAAACAAGTATCACAATATTAAATATGTAGATATTCTTTTGATATCACTCGGTAAAATTAAAACGGTTGGTAGGCTTTTTTAATGTAACTAAATAATTTATCACTAAAAACATTAGCATCAGAAGTTAATAATGAATTTCATAATTCTATCAAGACAAAAATTATCATTTGCTTTGCAGGTATATAAAAAAAGAAAATAATTGATCTAAAGAGAAAAATCAATTCCATAGTAAAGAAATAAATCATAAAAACAACATTTTTTCTAATACAGGTCGAAAAATAAATATTATATACTGCCTGTAAAAAAAAAGTAATACTCTAAATTATTTCGTTACTGTGTGCAGACTAGCTGCACTGTTCTAATGTCAAACAACATAAAATCAAAAATCATAAAATGAATTGAAAATATAACAAAATTAAATTATAAATAAACTTCTTATAGAGTGGTTCCTCGGGTATGACTGCTCGCGTTAGATTGTACATGAAACAAAATATATATATATATATATATATATATATATATATATATATATATATATATATATATATATATATATATATATATATATATATATATATATATGTTAAATTCGTTTTCCGGGGTATACTCCCGCGTAGGTGATAGGCCCCGAGAGGGACCGTGGTTGTCTGAACGACGTTTCGGCAGAATCTCATCTGCCATCTTCGGGTTCTAACCGATAACTGCTTACTGCGGCTTCTGGTTACTCGAACTGAAAAAATTCAGTTCGAGTAACCAGAAGCCGCAGTAAGCAGTTATCGGTTAGAACCTGAAGATGGCAGATGAGATTCTGCCGAAACGTCGTTCAGACAACCACGGTCCCTCTCGGGGCCTATCACCCTACGCGGGAGTATACCCAGAAAACGAATTTAACATTCACCACCCGCGAAAACCTGAAAAAAACAACATATATATATATATATATATATATATATATATATATATATATATATATATATATATATATATATATATATATATATATATATATATATATATATATATATATATATATATATATATATATATATATATATATATATATATATATATATATATATATATATATATATATATATATATATATATATATATATATATATATATATATATATATATATATATATATATATATATATATATATATATATATATATATATATATATATATATATATATATATATATATATATATATATATATATATATATATATATATATATATATATATATATATATATATATATATATATATATATATATATATATATATATATATATATATATATATATATATATATATATATATATATATATATATATATATATATATATATATATATATATATATATATATATATATATATATTGTTAAATTCGTTTTCCGGGTATACTCCCGCGTAGGTGATAGGCCCCGAGAGGGACCGTGGTTGTCTGAACGACGTTTCGGCAGAATCTCATCTGCCATCTTCAGGTTCTAACAGATAACTGCTTACTGCGGCTTCTGGTAACTCGAACTGAAATGACGTTTTCTGGATCTGGCAGTTCTTTATATACTCTACCTATGTTACGCTCTGTTGCTCTCGACACACTCCGGGCGTCATGGTCTGCTGCACCCATCTCCTGATTTCGAGCGCGGCTTCGTGTAATCGGTCCTGTTCGGGCGCGCATGCGTGTGTCTGTGCTTATGTCACGGTCTGTTGCACCCATCTCCTGATTTCGAGCGCGACTCCGTGTACTTGGTCCTATTAGATTAGCTCTGGTTGGTTCCTCTTCGTGTGTTCGTTGCGTTATGTTTCTTGCTTCCTCATGGACAGCAGCATGCAATACCAGAGCAGGCTTCCATGTGGTAGGTAGTCTTTGGGTGTCATCTCGTGTATTTAGATTGTGTGGTCTTTTCTCTATTTCTATGGCCTCTCTGATTATTCTTGACTTGTAATGCTCGATATTGGCTAGTATTTTTGTTTTGTCGAAATCAATCCTATGTCCTGTAGTTTTGACATGTTGAGCTAAAGATGATGTTTTCTCGTCTTTTCTAACAGCGTTTATGTGTTCTTCGCGTCTTGCACTTATTTTTCTGTTGGTCTGTCCTATGTATGATTTGTTGCAATCTTGGCAAGGTATTTCATATACCCCTTGACTTTCTAGAGCAATTTTGGTCTTTGGATTTCGAAGAACGGTGCTGATTTTCTTGTCGGTCTTAAAAGTTGTTTCTATTTTATGTTTACGTAGAAGTTTGCTTATTTTATCCGTTGTTCCTTTTATGTATGGCAGATAGGCTTTTGCTATGGGTTGTTCGGAGTCCTCTTGATTTCTCGGCCGAGATGGTTTTGACAACTTCTGTATTCTTTGTTGTGTGAACCCATTCTTTCGCAGCGCTTTGTGAAGAGTTGACATTTCTTCTTTGAGGTTGTCTGCATCTGCTAGTCTCTGCGAGCGTGTGACTAATGTCTTTACTACTGAGTTTAGTTGTGCTGGATGGTGGTGTGACTGTGCATTTAGGTATCTGTCAGTGTGAGTGGCTTTTCTATAAACTGTGTGGCCTAGACTTCCGTCCTGCTTCTTCTTGACCAGTACGTCGAGAAATGGTAGCTGACTGTCAGTCTCTACCTCCATGGTAAACTTAATTTTGTCGTGAATACTATTCAGATGTTCTAAGAAGTTAGTGAGATTCTCTCTTCCATGAGTCCAAATCACAAATGTGTCGTCGACGTACCTTAGCCATAGGCTTGGTTTTAATGGTGCAGATTGTAGTGCTCGAGTTTCTAAATCCTCCATAAAGAGATTGGCAATAACTGGAGATAGGGGGGAGCCCATCGGGGCTCCTTCGGTTTGTCTGTAGCGTTGCTCATTGTATGTAAAATAGGTATTATTTAGGCAATGTTGAGTTAGCCTAAGAATATGATCTGCTGGATGATATTTTCGCTTGATAATGTCGAGTGACTCCTCTACGGGTATGTTGGTGAACAAGGATATGACATCGAAGCTCACTAGAAGATGTTCCGCTTGGACGGTCTGATTTCTTAATAACTCAATGAAATGGTCTGCATTTTTCACGTAGGATTTAACTTCCTCGGCAAATGGTTGTAGTTGTCTGGCTAAGTGTCTTGCTAACTGCTGTGTGGATGACCCTATTGAGCTAACAATTGGTCTTAGAGGAGCTCCTTCTTTGTGAATCTTTGGTAGACCATAAAATTTGGGACATCTTGAAGACTTCTCTCGCGGGATGATCTGGTTCTGTGTCTCTTTGTCGATTGGACTGGCTTTGATTTTGGCTTTTGTCGTCTTCTCCAGGTAAGTAGTAGGATCTGTGGTAATAAGCTGATATGCAGTGTCTCCTAGTAGACTTTCTATTTTTGTATGATAATCGTCGCTGTTCATCACTACTGTTGCGTTTCCTTTGTCTGCGGGTAAAATTATGATGTCCTCATTTTGTCGTAAGGTCTTCAGTGCTTCCAATTCCTCGTGTTGTAGATTCCTCTTTGGTATACGGGCTGTTCTTAATATACGTGACGTGTCCTGGCGTATAGTTTCCGCTATGTTTTTATCTAAATTGCCAATGGCCGATTCTACACCACAGATTATGTCTTCTACCGGTAGACGTGCTGGTGCTATCGCGAAGTTAAATCCCTTGGCTAATACATTCAACGAGGCCTCATTGAGATGGTAACTGGATACATTGTGAACTACTCTTGTAGGTTCTAATTGTTCGGATTTCTTGATGGGCTTTTGTTGGAGTTGAAGGCGGTTAAATTTATTCTTTAACCTCTCTGTAGTTAAATCATTATCTCTTTCTTCCCTGAAATGTGCAAGTTGGTCAATAATGGTCCATAATGTCGGGTCGATAGTTCTGCTTAAATAAAGATGCTGGTCTAGTAACTGTGTATTGATGTTGTCTAATGTCCGTCTAGTGTCGTGGATTGATTTTCTCATCAAGGTTAGGCTAGTTTTTCGGAGAATTCTTTTTTGTGTGTTGATCCTTTCTGTGGAACGTCAATTCCATGCATTTCGGAATGATATTTTCATCACGGCAGCGTTGCAGAAATGCGAGATTGCAAAGAAGTTTCCTTCTTTTTGATAATATTTTCTCGTAGTTTCTTGTCTGATGAAATGTCTTCTCCCCGTAGAGACATATTATGTTGTTTTTCAGGTTTTCGCGGGTGGTGAATGTTAAATTCGTTTTCCGGGTATACTCCCGCGTAGGTGATAGGCCCCGAGAGGGACCGTGGTTGTCTGAACGACGTTTCGGCAGAATCTCATCTGCCATCTTCAGGTTCTAACAGATAACTGCTTACTGCGGCTTCTGGTAACTCGAACTGAAATGACGTTTTCTGGATCTGGCAGTTCTTTATATACTCTACCTATGTTACGCTCTGTTGCTCTCGACACACTCCGGGCGTCATGGTCTGCTGCACCCATCTCCTGATTTCGAGCGCGGCTTCGTGTAATCGGTCCTGTTCGGGCGCGCATGCGTGTGTCTGTGCTTATGTCACGGTCTGTTGCACCCATCTCCTGATTTCGAGCGCGACTCCGTGTACTTGGTCCTATTAGATTAGCTCTGGTTGGTTCCTCTTCGTGTGTTCGTTGCGTTATGTTTCTTGCTTCCTCATGGACAGCAGCATGCAATACCAGAGCAGGCTTCCATGTGGTAGGTAGTCTTTGGGTGTCATCTCGTGTATTTAGATTGTGTGGTCTTTTCTCTATTTCTATGGCCTCTCTGATTATTCTTGACTTGTAATGCTCGATATTGGCTAGTATTTTTGTTTTGTCGAAATCAATCCTATGTCCTGTAGTTTTGACATGTTGAGCTAAAGATGATGTTTTCTCGTCTTTTCTAACAGCGTTTATGTGTTCTTCGCGTCTTGCACTTATTTTTCTGTTGGTCTGTCCTATGTATGATTTGTTGCAATCTTGGCAAGGTATTTCATATACCCCTTGACTTTCTAGAGCAATTTTGGTCTTTGGATTTCGAAGAACGGTGCTGATTTTCTTGTCGGTCTTAAAAGTTGTTTCTATTTTATGTTTACGTAGAAGTTTGCTTATTTTATCCGTTGTTCCTTTTATGTATGGCAGATAGGCTTTTGCTATGGGTTGTTCGGAGTCCTCTTGATTTCTCGGCCGAGATGGTTTTGACAACTTCTGTATTCTTTGTTGTGTGAACCCATTCTTTCGCAGCGCTTTGTGAAGAGTTGACATTTCTTCTTTGAGGTTGTCTGCATCTGCTAGTCTCTGCGAGCGTGTGACTAATGTCTTTACTACTGAGTTTAGTTGTGCTGGATGGTGGTGTGACTGTGCATTTAGGTATCTGTCAGTGTGAGTGGCTTTTCTATAAACTGTGTGGCCTAGACTTCCGTCCTGCTTCTTCTTGACCAGTACGTCGAGAAATGGTAGCTGACTGTCAGTCTCTACCTCCATGGTAAACTTAATTTTGTCGTGAATACTATTCAGATGTTCTAAGAAGTTAGTGAGATTCTCTCTTCCATGAGTCCAAATCACAAATGTGTCGTCGACGTACCTTAGCCATAGGCTTGGTTTTAATGGTGCAGATTGTAGTGCTCGAGTTTCTAAATCCTCCATAAAGAGATTGGCAATAACTGGAGATAGGGGGGAGCCCATCGGGGCTCCTTCGGTTTGTCTGTAGCGTTGCTCATTGTATGTAAAATAGGTATTATTTAGGCAATGTTGAGTTAGCCTAAGAATATGATCTGCTGGATGATATTTTCGCTTGATAATGTCGAGTGACTCCTCTACGGGTATGTTGGTGAACAAGGATATGACATCGAAGCTCACTAGAAGATGTTCCGCTTGGACGGTCTGATTTCTTAATAACTCAATGAAATGGTCTGCATTTTTCACGTAGGATTTAACTTCCTCGGCAAATGGTTGTAGTTGTCTGGCTAAGTGTCTTGCTAACTGCTGTGTGGATGACCCTATTGAGCTAACAATTGGTCTTAGAGGAGCTCCTTCTTTGTGAATCTTTGGTAGACCATAAAATTTGGGACATCTTGAAGACTTCTCTCGCGGGATGATCTGGTTCTGTGTCTCTTTGTCGATTGGACTGGCTTTGATTTTGGCTTTTGTCGTCTTCTCCAGGTAAGTAGTAGGATCTGTGGTAATAAGCTGATATGCAGTGTCTCCTAGTAGACTTTCTATTTTTGTATGATAATCGTCGCTGTTCATCACTACTGTTGCGTTTCCTTTGTCTGCGGGTAAAATTATGATGTCCTCATTTTGTCGTAAGGTCTTCAGTGCTTCCAATTCCTCGTGTTGTAGATTCCTCTTTGGTATACGGGCTGTTCTTAATATACGTGACGTGTCCTGGCGTATAGTTTCCGCTATGTTTTTATCTAAATTGCCAATGGCCGATTCTACACCACAGATTATGTCTTCTACCGGTAGACGTGCTGGTGCTATCGCGAAGTTAAATCCCTTGGCTAATACATTCAACGAGGCCTCATTGAGATGGTAACTGGATACATTGTGAACTACTCTTGTAGGTTCTAATTGTTCGGATTTCTTGATGGGCTTTTGTTGGAGTTGAAGGCGGTTAAATTTATTCTTTAACCTCTCTGTAGTTAAATCATTATCTCTTTCTTCCCTGAAATGTGCAAGTTGGTCAATAATGGTCCATAATGTCGGGTCGATAGTTCTGCTTAAATAAAGATGCTGGTCTAGTAACTGTGTATTGATGTTGTCTAATGTCCGTCTAGTGTCGTGGATTGATTTTCTCATCAAGGTTAGGCTAGTTTTTCGGAGAATTCTTTTTGTGTGTTGATCCTTTCTGTGGAACGTCAATTCCATGCATTTCGGAATGATATTTTCATCACGGCAGCGTTGCAGAAATGCGAGATTGCAAAGAAGTTTCCTTCTTTTTGATAATATTTTCTCGTAGTTTCTTGTCTGATGAAATGTCTTCTCCCCGTAGAGACATATTATGTTGTTTTTCAGGTTTTCGCGGGTGGTGAATGTTAAATTCGTTTTCCGGGTATACTCCCGCGTAGGTGATAGGCCCCGAGAGGGACCGTGGTTGTCTGAACGACGTTTCGGCAGAATCTCATCTGCCATCTTCAGGTTCTAACAGATAACTGCTTACTGCGGCTTCTGGTAACTCGAACTGACATGAGGAAGCAAGAAACATAACGCAACGAACACACGAAGAGGAACCAACCAGAGCTAATCTAATAGGACCAAGTACACGGAGTCGCGCTCGAAATCAGGAGATGGGTGCAACAGACCGTGACATAAGCACAGACACACGCATGCGCGCCCGAACAGGACCGATTACACGAAGCCGCGCTCGAAATCAGGAGATGGGTGCAGCAGACCATGACGCCCGGAGTGTGTCGAGAGCAACAGAGCGTAACATAGGTAGAGTATATAAAGAACTGCCAGATCCAGAAAACGTCATTTCAGTTCGAGTTACCAGAAGCCGCAGTAAGCAGTTATCTGTTAGAACCTGAAGATGGCAGATGAGATTCTGCCGAAACGTCGTTCAGACAACCACGGTCCCTCTCGGGGCCTATCACCTACGCGGGAGTATACCCGGAAAACGAATTTAACATTCACCACCCGCGAAAACCTGAAAAACAACATATATATATATATATATATATATATATATATATATCGACGCTTAAGAAACAATACCTCATATCTTCATTTTTGCCAGAACTTGATTTAAGATTTTAATTAATATCCACTCCTATGTCCAACAGTTCCCAATAGCTTGTATCTCCAAAATTAATACTGATACTTAAAACTTACTTAAATGAATACCTCGTTGGTTTTTCATTTCCAATATGTAGATTAGTCATAATCAGGATGGTAGTCACAGCTCAGGTATATACTCAAAGTTTAGTGCAGAATTTAAACAAAAATATGTGAAAGAACAAAAAAAAAATGAAGTAACTTTAAATTTTTTAATTTTTCTGATGTGACTCACTGATTCTCTTAAATCCTTTTTTTTTCGCAAATATTTATAAATTGTCTGATGTATGCTGATTGCAAAACTGAAAAGAATTTAAAACAGGAATATCGTAACCTTCCTATGAAATCTGAAGCTGTTATAAGCTCAGACATGTTCAATATTTACTATGTAATTTTATAATCTAAAATAAACTAGAAACACAAATTTTTAAATGTTAAAGAAATTAGATCAGAAATCGCAGGCAGCAATAATTAAAAAAAAAAGAAATGTACTATTTTCTGAGAATAATTTTTATGGACAGAAAAAATTAAACGAGTACATAAAATATATTGCTTAAGAAATACTTAAAATGCCCACAAAAATTTACTAAAAATATATATCTACTATTTAAAACAATATATGATTCGAGACAAATTAATATACCAAGATATGATAGTACCTACTCTATCAAAAATTAAATGTTGCTAGTTCTTGTTGATTTTGAAACATTAAAATTTTGTTATTATACCGATCGTAGAATTACTTACCTCTTTTTATGGTTGGTTACCTTCCTCTAAAATTGATTCACCCCATTATCACTTTAGCCTGTATCATACGTCCTAAAACAACATAAATATATACTTATAGGATTATAGTAAATATTGTATTTTAAGTTCTAAAATCACTGTAAGGTAACCATCTTTTATGGAATTGAAATTGGTGCAGGTGTCAGGCTGTGCTATACCATGCAAGCATACTTAAACAAAAAAAATAAAAAAAGGTCAAGCACCTAATTTGACAGCTACAAAATAATCCGATTTGCTTATATGCTTACTGATAAACAATAGAATCTCATAGTTAATGACCGACACAGTTGCCCGCAGTTGATTCTGTCTGTCGATAAATTATGTGGAGAAGTGGGTCTTTTCATTATAGTTGTTTATATTATAAAGATGACAAGAAAATATTTTTTATTTAAAAACTGAGATAAAATTACGTTATGAAAAAAATCAATACCTACATAATGAGAATATTTCTTGATCAAATCAGGATGATCACTTTACCCAGTGTGGCAAATATAATACACACAAATCTTTGTTAATTTGTCTGTATAATAATATAAAAATAAATATAATTCAAACATAAGTATGTAGTTACAATAGTGAATAGACTAGTTTCACGATAGATATACTAATGGATAAATGTAACTTTGCAACTAGTCACTGGCGAGTTTGTATAAAACATACATTTTAACATAATACATTAACAATATGTTATACATACTACGGATCGATTTTAGGAATATTAAAATATATTATTTTTATCTACATATGTAAATTAAGTTAAATAAAATATTTTATTTATTATGTTAATACATGCAGTTTCTTCATTAAACAAATTATCACATAGTTTCATGTATAAAAAATATTACAACTTACCCCATAAGTACAAATAAAAGACAAATATAGAACTTTGAAAACTTCACTGGCTCTGTCATTGAAAGGTTACTGACCTTCATGACCTAAAATATTTAAAAGACAATTTCAATTAGAATTCACCATATAAATAAGGAAATTATTTAAGTCAGCGACTACTATGTATTTTAATCACTGATTTTCCACAAATTAATAATAATAAAACCAAGTATAAAATTAAAACCTAATGGACGAACTGAAGGTTTTGTGGAATTTAAGACTTTTTATATTACATAAATAAAACATCAATAGGTACCATAAAAAATATTTTTACTTACGATATAATAAACACTTTATTTAGTATAAACTGAGTTTATACAAATATAACATTTCACAACAAATTTCTTTAAAATGGCTTTTGAACACACCGTCAAATGTTTAATTTAATTAATATTATTTTGTGATTGGTTGTGTTATCACATGACCGCCACCTCGTCTGTGATTGGTGATTGACATCTTCTGGATTTTTGCCACCGAATTTAGAGTTCCGGATAGGCACAAAAAATTTCAAGGTTTATTTAACAGGAAAAATTATAATTTGTTGTCTTCTTTATATTATTTTTTTAAATAACGCCATTTATTGTTAAAAGTTAACTTATGTTCTAATTTTGATACTATTTGTTGTCTATTAAGAAATTTATTTAATGCCTATGGAAACGCACTCCATCTCTGATGTTGCGAGGTCGGTAGAACAAGTCGCATACCCCTGAAGTACATCTATCGCGGGGATTCACGTGAGGTTCCGCGAGTATGTTTCAGATAATTTTAACTTCATGTTAACAATTTTCTTTTTAATAAAGTTTTCGGGTTAGTAATAAACAAAAAGCTGAGAGCTGATTGGTTGAAGGCGTATAGGGACGCTTACTAAATGCTTAGAAGGCATTTTTCAGAAAGACACCATTTCAGTTCTTTGTTACTGCGTGACGATTGAACTTGGCGATCAATATATTTCAATAAAATTTGCGATATAATTATTGTTTAAAAACTGTCAGAAACAGCGGGCGCGTCGAGTTGCGTTAATAAAGAATCACCTGTGCCTCGTTGTGATAAGTGTCGGGTACTTTTTTCATCGACACGGCATCGTACCGTGTCATTACAGTTGTCCTAAGTATTCAATAAGGTTAGTGCCAACGTCTAAGGATGATTTAAGTATGTTTCAATTTCAAATAAAACAAAAAAAATATCCCTTGCCCTACAAAAATAATTGACATTTAGTGAAATATCAGTCATTTTTGGCTCGCTATTACCCACCCAGCACCCCTATTCGCTCCACGATCCCGTAAGTTTCTTGGCTTATTTATTATTTGCACAACATTTCTTATGTCACAAATTGTTACTACATCGTTTGTAAGTAAATTTATGCAAAAAATTTCAAAAAATTCCAAAAAGTGCGTGTTCTAGAAAATTAGCAATAGTGCTTTTTCAGCGCTAACATCTTTATTTATAATAAGGTACGTAATGAAAACGATTAAGATTATATCTTATAACCACACTTTTTTCAGGGATTAAGACCACTTTATGGCTCAAGTGGCTATTTCTCCACCGAAAAAACGGACATCTAGGCATTTTTCGATTGAAGACAAACAACATATTATTTTGAACATTTATAAGACATACATCAGTGCATCGAAGTATATTTTTACCATTGAGGTATTTTTATATTATAGTTCATGTTTATATGTTATTATAAGCATATTAATTTAGGTGTATGTGTTACAACATTCTTCGTGAATATAAAGAAACACACCAAATTCATCCACCAAAAGTGTACCACAGACAACGAACAATTTTGAATAACATCGATGATGGAACTAAGCATGCTCTCAGATGTTTGATTCATTAATTTTTTGAAAGGAACGAAATACCAACTCTGAATAAAATGTTAGCGTTGGTGTATGAAGATGAACATCTACCTGGATTAAAACGAAGTACTTTGAGGACATTGATAACAGAAATTGGCTTTTGGTGAGTAAACCAAGTTTTTATTTCTACATGTTGTAATGTAATTATTGTGTTTGGTACTATAGATTTGCAAAAAGGTCACGCAATAGTGCGTAGGGAAAAAAAATGATTCGACATGCGCAAAGCCAAGAGAAAAAAAATGTGGCAGCTTGACATTGTAATGGACATCGTAGTAGAGTCACTAAACATTTATGTGGGGATGACTCTTCTTCGTCCGAATCTGACTCGGACTAAGGCCCAGTTGTACCTAAGGGCATTTGGGTGGATTATTCGAGGATATTGTTACTACTATGTTTGATAAATATCCATGAAATAATTGAAACACAATTGACAGGCCTTAATTCAAAATTGGACGATGATGTACTGCAGGTGTTTTAATTTTTAATAGCATTTTATTTATAATATAACAAAGCGTTTTATTTCAGAAACCATTCATATTGCTACTAGTGGCACAATAGAGGTTGAGGTTTAGTATTTATTTTCATACAGAGTGCAGTATGCAATTTTTTTATTGTTTATGTTTTTCAATTTATATTTTCTTATACTGTAGCCTGATCTCTCGTAAGTTTCTTCTTGGTTCTTCTTACGAGCAATAATCGAAACTTGTGAATTGGTGTGTATAACATGTATAGCTTTTATTGTTATTTTATTAGATTATAGGACACAGTGTTATTTATTTAGTATTTATTTTCATACAGGGTGCACTATGCACATTTTTTATTGTTTATGTTACTCCATTTATATTTTCTTATAATGTAGACTGATCTGTCGTAAGTTTCTTCTTGGTTCTTCTTAAGAGCAGTAATCGAACCTTGTTAACCCTCTATTGCGTGATTTAATTTTTTCTTTTTTTTTTAACATTAAAAAACATTTTTTTTTAAAGATATATTTAAAGGTGTAAATAAAATATATAAAACATTCTAAAACAAACTTTTTATTTAAAATTAATAAAAAAAAATATGTTCCCAATTGGGCACAGTATGCTTATAAGCTGCACTTTAATACATATTTAATTTGTATGAAACTACAAAGCAATTGTTTTTCGCATAAAAACACAGGTGTACTTTACATTTTTGACAGGTAACTTTGCTTTTACCCTTGCATCCCACTTTTTTATGGGCATAACTTCAGTAACTTAATCAACTCGTGTATTAGGGGACCAATATCACCTTGCCATTTGTCTGTTTTATAATTGACATCAATATGAGGTACCCAAAAATCTTTCTAACTCTTCATTCGATAAATGCAGTGGCTGGTTGGGGAGTATATGAGTACTGAATAAAACTGTTTGATAAACAATACTATCTAAAAAGATAACATCAAAGAAAAACTTTGAAATTTTATAGGGAGTTTTCAACTGTAGGACTTCTGGAGAAAGTAGAGTATTTCCTTGACTCTAGGTACCTTCTGCATTAGTATTCGTAATGGAATTCTTTCATTTGACTTCAGATGCTTTATGTGTCGAAGGCATATTAGGAAGTAGGTCAACTAAAGGTACTTCATCATCACTACTATAACAAACTAGTTCTTCCTGCTGTATATTATTTTCCACCACTCATCATGGACTCAGCAATATCATCCCCCAAAATGGAATACTCGCTGCCAGAAGGAAAATTTCTTATGTGCGTCGAGTTTTTTTTTTTTATAAAAGACATTGGATATCAGTGTACTAAATTTCTCTAGGTCACTATCCATAATGAACATCTAAAAAAAGTAAACACCTAAAATCTACCTGCTATGCATACTATTCCCAATCGGGAACATATGTATTTGCCAAAAAAAAAATTGCATGCCTTCACAAATACATATTACCAGGCCATTTCTATCTATCTACAATCGAGAGTATGGCTGTGGCAGCGTGGCCATTCGCACAGTACCATGTGTTAATAATATATATACACACACACCCACGCACGCACGTACGCACGCACGCACCCCCCCCACACACACACACATCCAGGTGTTTCAATCATTGTGTGGACACCCGTATTTCACCGACAAGTGTGGCCCTCGGAGTTGTCATAAGTGTGTGGTTAGATTTTTCTAGCTGTCAAATTTGCTATTTGTTTCAATCTGATACACTCCCTCCATCTATTACTTTTTGGGCAAACCGACTTGTGGGGCCAGACCCCACTTTTCTGTGAGGAACAGATCAGTACCTTATGTGGCTTTACACACATTTACAAATAATTATTCCACCATTTTTTTCAAAACATCTACAATTTCTTTAGTACACTATTTATAACTCGTGTCATTCACGGATCATTCATTATGTAATAATTTTTTTATTTTTAAACTTTGATTGTGACCGCAATAGTTTGTTTTTCTAGGTTATTTTTTAAGTCTCCTGTTTGGCATTTCAATAGTAAAATGCATTTTTACCCGTGAGGACAAAGTTTATATAGATCTATAATCTTTGGTGAGGAGGACACACGGATTAATTAAAATAAATTTGAAATGTGTGGACGTGTGTAAGGCCACACAATAGATCTCTTCAGTCTGATGTTACACATTCATTTTGAAATTTAAACAATAAACTTAATATACTATAAAGAACAATTGTCAGATTACAAAATTTTTCTTAAAGAAACGTGATATATACCTTTCGTTAAATAACTTTATAAATCAATCAATTCTAGTATAATGTGATTTACAATACAGGACATGTATATGTGCTGACTGAATGGCTATAAACAAGAGCAATATGTATAGGGTGATCAATTTAGGTGACTGACTGAATTTGTTGGTTTTGTTTTTGAGCTAGGAAGAAAATTCAAATATAAGAGTTCTCAAATATTCCGAATATGGAAGCAAAAAAACAATTGACCATCAAATAAAGCAGGTATGAATAAATAACTAAAATTCGAAAAAAGTTTTATCACTCAAAAGTGTGAAGGCTAATTAAAAGTCAATATACAGGGTTATTAAGAATTACCGGCCAATACTTCAGGAACTGATATAAACAAAAAATAAAATGGAGTTTGTTATATAGACCACAGTCCTCCACCACATAATAAGGGTGATACAAGCAACCAAATGGGAACTCAGGAAAGTCACTTTTTAACGATTACATCTAAACGGCTTATAATAAATATCAAATTGTAATTTTAGGTAGGAATAAAGAATAGTAAAACCCCTTTTGAGTGTGTCTCCTGGAATTGACACTACTTTTTATTTCTTTTTGGAGGGTATCTGCTTTTTCTCCCTTATTTTCAATTTTTAAGATAAAAATCGATAACAAAAATTTTTCCTAATTGGTTTTAAAAAGGTATTCTTGTGAATACACAGGAAAATGAGCTATTCTTGAGTTAACTGATTTTTTGTTCGAGTATGTTCATCTCAAGCATTTGCAGTTTTTCGCTTCATAAAAATTAAGACCAACATAATTTGTCATTCTAAAATTTTGATTTATCTCCCTACTGCTATTTAAAAAGAAAGTTGAAGAAATTTAAGCATGAGGAACATGTCTTTTATTGTATGATATTTTAAAAAATGTTTCCTAGATCTGAGACTTTATATTTCATAAATAGTGTTACTATAAATTTGTTTTAAAATAACATTAACCACATAAAAAAAATAACTTCAAAAATACATATAATTCAAAAATCAAAGCTGCGCACAACGACCTCCGTCTTCGTCAGTGCATAAATATGTAATGTTATTATCTCGAATGAATGAACTACTGTTGTAATTTTGCTTGCTTGTTTCTAAAGGTTGTGAACTTATTCATGATTCTTTCTGTCAATTCCTCAAAAGTACTGATTTCTATGATTGATTGGAAATGACCATAACGAAAAATTGGTGGTTTGAGGTCTGGCGAACGTGCAGGCCAGAGATATGTGCATCTGCTTCTCTTCTAGTCTATCTTTCTAAAAAGTGAGTGTGCAGTCACTTTCTAGCTATTCTAGTTAAATAATGAGGAGCGCCATTTTGCATAAGAAAAGTAGATTTTGTCATTTGTTAATTGGAATATCTGAGAATTTTTAATTAATTGTATAAAAAATAATACACATTCAGTGTACTAAAAAAAAAGTAATTTCCCACAAAATGATTTCCAAATGTGGCTGTGCCCAGGCATTTACTTTAAACGTATGCTGATGGTTGGTTATTTTTATTGTCTTGGATTTTCGTCAGCCCAAATATGCTCATTGTGAGAACTAAATTTCACTTGCCTGGTAAATGTAGCCTCGTCCGTAAACAGAGAGAGAATTATCTAGAAAATCTGGAATAGCTTGAATTCTTTCACTTAGTACTATGTAAAACCCATTACGCTGAGACCTATCTCCTGGTAACTGTTTTCGAACCTGTTGAATATGAAAGGGATATAATCCAGTCACTTAAGCCAAAAAAGAGGGTCAACCTCGGAATGAGAGATAATAAGCTGTAAACTTGTATAAACCTTTATTTTGGCGTTCTAAAAGTTGTCTGAAAAGTCTCATAAAATCTCGTGTCCGCGTCTTAAGATATTCAAGGTTAAAGGTCACAAAAATCGGGTTTTTGCAAATATCTCACTTGCTATGGTTTTAATGCCATTTGCGTTTATTATAAAAATTGTAGAGAATAAAATTCTCTACAACTTTTGTTCCAAACATTTTTTTATATACTCAACCGTTTTTGAGATAGAGGGCGGAGAGTCCCGGTAAATAATACGCCATATAAAGTCTATAAATCATTAAAAAATATATAATTATGAATAATTTGCATTGTTTATTAATTAATACATTATATTTAATAATATTTTTCATTTATCGAATAATATTTGTTTAATATTACTTACCTTTCCGTGTAATCAACTGCAAGAATGGTTGTGGTTCACGCTGCGGATGCAGGAAATCGGGATTGCAATGTTCTTTAGCTTGTGGTCAGTGTAATGAGCAAGCGTGTCTCAATTCTTCACCGTATCAAAGCGATCTCGATGAAAATAGTACATTTGACCCCGAAATTCTCGAAGATCTAGAGACAAATATCCTTGACAACGAAAATGATGATATTGAATTGGAAATTTTCGAGCGACCGGAAGACGATGATTCTTCACCAAGAAGAAAATTAAGACTCAAGTCCTTCTAATTATAAAAGTTTTTGAAAAAGTTCCCCACATTTGAACTTCAACTGTAATAAATATATGAAAAAGTATTTCTAAATAGAGATATAATTAAAATGTATTTACTCTATTCTTTTTCTACTTAAAATATAATTAACATATATATTAGAATATAATTAAAATATACCTACTTAAAGTATTCCACTTAACAATTTTTTGATTACACGGAAAGGTAAGTAATATTAAACAAATATATATTCAATAAATGAAAAATATAGATAAATATAATGTATTAATTAATAAACAATGCAAATTATTCATAATTACATATTTTTTAATGATTTATAGACTTTATACGGCGTATTATTTACTGGGACTTACGGTCGACCTTGCATTATGCTGTGAATAGGTAAGCGCGGCGAGCTCTCCGCCCTCTATCTCAAAAACGATAGAGTATATAAAAAAAATGTTTGGCACAAAAGTTGTAGAGAATTTTATTCTCTACAATTTTTATAATAAATACAAATGGTATAAAAACCATAGGAAGCGAGACATGTGCAAAAAACCGATTTTGTGACCTTTGACCTTGAATATCTTAAGACGCGGACACGAGATTCTATGAGACTTTTGAGACAACTTTTAGAAGGCCAAAATAAAGGTTTATACAAGTTTACAGCTTATTATCTCTCATTCCGAGGTGAAACCTCTAATGTGACTGGACTAATATAACTGCTGCTCCTAGGATACTGGTTCGGAAGATATATATTATGAGAGCTAACTTTCTACTACTAATAGTGGGATCTTCTGATACAAAATCCAATATGTTCTCCTCCACTTCTCCAGTTCTTACATTTCTTGAATTCCCTATCTTTCACTTCGTGGTTTTACATTGTCCGTTTCGCAAAGTCATTGTTCTGTTCTTAAAAATATTGTTATGTTTGGAAGATGTCTGTGCGAAAATTTTTTCTCATAGCTCCTAGTTACAGCAGAGCCATTACTCATACAATCCTCTAGAGATAAAATCATACCTGTTAATTTCGCCGTAATACTTAGATAACTCTAGTGCTATACAATTTAAGAAACTATATTGACAATAGATGTTAAATTCAGCCTAACACGATAAATCATGTTATTTTTGAAATGAAAATATGCAAATTTTTCGAATGAAACTCGAAAAAAAAATTAAATAACTCGGGAATGGCTCTTCGTACCGCATATCAAGAAAAATACTTATATTGAGCCTATTAGATCAAAGAATATTTTGCTTGTCGACTTATATTACAATATTTCATTACTTCTGGTTTAGACAGAAATGACAACAATTATTTATTTTTCTAGTAACCAAATAAACATTTTCAAATTTGAATAATCAACCTTTTTTTCAAATTCAACTTTGAAACATCTCCGTTGAAGTATTTAATCTGCATAAGCTTAATCCCAGATTGATTATTTTAATTATTCCACCAGATAATTTTGTCTTATTTTTTATTATTGAAAAGTGACGCACTCCAGTTATTTCGAAAATATGAACTGAGTGCAGAATAAAATTACACAGTATTAGTCATTTTTACAACTAAGCAATAAAAAAATTGCATATATTTTTTTCTACATATTTTATTTGTTCTTTAATTATTTCTATTTACATATTCAGTTTCATCATAACAAAATATTAAACCAAATTTTAGAATGTTTCTCCATAATTTAAAAATAAAACGACAATATCGAATGTGACGATTAAAATAGTCAACTAAATATTAAGCTAAACCTAAATAATCACTTTGATAAATATATCTCAAAACCTGCTTCAGTTTAATTTTAAAAGGCCACACAGTACATCCATTTTAACACACATCTCAGAGAACGGAAACTAGAACCAAACTGTGATTTAAATAAAGATAATTGTAGGTGGCAGCACCATACGGGGCCCCACAATGTTAGTATTAGTTTGGTTGGAATACACACAAATTTATAAAGTGACTTATGGGGACATTTTCTAAAACACATTTTTTAGGGGTGGGGAGGCATCGTAGAGTCGATTAAAATAGGTTAGCCTTGCATGGCCGTGTGTATGGCCACACAATTCAGAGGGCCACACGTATCATGTTATACTCTGGTGTGTGTCCACACAATGATGAGGACACCTACGCGCGCGTGCCCACACACACACACACACACACACATACATGTTTTACTTAAGCTGTGGGGCTGCCTGCATTTTACCGAGCTGTGGGGACATTGAAGTTACACACATATGCATATTAATCAGATTCGGCTGATTCCGTAGGTATACGTAACTTTTCGTAACACTCGCTGCAATTCGAGTAAATCAAGGAAAGCGTTATGGGGACACCCCACACTAATCGCTAAATAGGTATGTGTATTGATGTCCCTATTATATATTTGCAATCTACTGTATTTAGTTGTCCCCACAATTTTAAGTGAATATGTAAAAGTGTAAATATTACATTGGCCCCTCAACCATATATAATAACACATGTGTATTATATGTCCCCATTGAGTGTGTAATATCTTAGTGTGTATAATTGTACCCACAAATATAGTTTAATAAGTGAATGTGTAAATTTTAAAATGTACCCATAAAAATATGTATTAAAATATGTGTATGTAGATGTCCCCATTGTATGTACAATACGTAATGTGTTTAATTTTGCCCACAAATATAGTCGAATAGTGAATGTGTGTATCTATAAAAATATCAGTTAAGAAAATTGCTTATTTAATACACCAATTGCACCTTCCCGTCGATATTTTTT
The DNA here is from genome assembly GCA_029963845.1 of Rhamnusium bicolor. Classification (NCBI taxonomy): domain Eukaryota; kingdom Metazoa; phylum Arthropoda; class Insecta; order Coleoptera; family Cerambycidae; genus Rhamnusium; species Rhamnusium bicolor. The sequence goes on from JANEYF010001626.1 coordinate 197,448, forward strand.
CTTTTTTATAAAATTCCGCCCCCTCTTTACCGACGCCGCTGACTGGGATTTTTTTTTTACTATTTTTTCCGGACTCGCGGGGATCGGATTAGTGCGATTGGGTATCTGTTGTTTTTGTACATGAAAAAAAAAATTACTGGCTGGATTCATTTATGGTCATTCAGCGTCGCGACGATAGAGCGACCGCGACGCAATAACTTCATTGAAAGTTTAATAAAATCATTCGCAGCATTCTGCCGCAGCCTAGGGCAGCCTATTGGGAAATATGGGCCTGATTGTTCTATAGACTGATTTGCTTCGTAAAAATGGCTGTGTTATTTGTATTGAAGTTGTGGCTTCCTTGTGATTCCAACCAGCAATTGTCATTGCTGACGCAATATTATTTAATAATTATTTTGAATATTAGAAAATACTAAAAGTTTTATTTTCAGTACTATATCATATACCTACCTTTAGATACTTAATTTGTTTTTATATAGTTTATTTTCTATTCATCGCTCTCTACGCATTTTTGGATTATGGTACTTGAATAATAAATAGCCCTAATCTATTTCTAGGATCATTAAAATTCTTATTAAAATAGTGAGTAGGTGTGAAAATTAGAGTGACCAATGGTTAGGACTATTTATTATTCATTTTGACGTTGCATATATTGATGTTTTATATAGTGGAAATTTCGGTTTATGCGAATTTTTGCAAGTTTTATGTATGCTAGATTGATGTTTTTTGGTGTCATTTTGAAGATATCGTCAAATGTAAACTGTTGTAAGTGGTTCTGAAAAGTCGAGATTCGAAGGAGAGAGGATGAGTTGAAAAGAGGATGAACCAGCGCATTTCGTATGGTTTTAGGGATGAAGTTTCAGGGGTGTAAAGTTGAGGTACGTTTTAAGCAAATTTGAATTTCACTGAAGGAGAAAGAAAAAAATGGCGAATTGCGTTTTTGGCAGTATGTGGCCGAATCTGTGGGTTTTAAAGAATTTTCTGGCCGAGATTTGAGGGTTGAAAATGGGAAAAAACTTATAATTATCGGAAAAATGTGTTTGAGACTTTTTACGGATTGATTGTAATTTTTAAGAAAATTTGGGATGCTGTTGTGGGGGGTGGTCGGGGGTGATTTAATTTTTTTTGTTAATGTTTTGATGAGAAAAAATGTCGAATTGCATTTTTGCAGTGCGTCGACGAATCTGTGGGTTTTTAAAAATTTTTTGACCGAGTTTGATTTGGGGGGTTGAAAAGCTTGTGCAATTATCAATGAATATTTCTCAAACAAAATTTTTAATTTTAAACAAATGAAAAAAAATTGTTTAAATGAAATTAAAAAAAACTCAAAACTATTGCAAAGTACGTGTAAAAATCTACCTTTAAAAAGGTTCTTGTACCAGTTAATGCACTTATATAATCAGCGATTGAAATTTCTCAGTTCTTTAGCCAACTAAATAAACATTTTGCCGCAAAATTTGGCATGAAGGTTAAATTGAGTAAAATGCATTATATCAATGAATTTCGTCAAAATATATTTCATTTAATTCTTATATTTAAGTAAAAAATTACATAACAAAAATAACAAAAGTAGTTTAGCTAATTCACATGCCTATTTTGTCGGAATTTGTCGAGTTTATGGACAAATTGTTATTGTCGATCTAAAGGAGCATGTGTAGGCTGCTATTAAGGATAATTTTAAATCATTATAGCAACGATGCCGTTTTGTGTTTTTTTAATATACATTTTTATATACAATATATGTATAATAATATTTAGTTTTGTCATAGGTTTCTGATAATAAAAATTAGTTATATTAGAATACGACTATTTTTCTCTCATACTGTCTATGCTAGAAATTATTAACTATTAACACACTCAACGCAAAATACTAAATTACAAGCACAATTACTTAAATTTAGTAGGGGGCGCCAGTAGTCGACTGGCTTTTATGTCCCTATAACATATGACCATATGTAATCTGTTACACACCGGATTTTTACTAAGGTTATGAGCACATTTAAAATTTCTATGTAAAAATGTTTCACATATAGGTAGCTAAATTTAAGTTACATTTAATTATGTAACACGGGCCAGTGACGGGCAGGTAAAAATATAGACTTCTTCTGTAGGCAAATAACAGCTATAATTGAATTTTTAGTACAGGGGACAGGTGTATGTCCCCTGTATTCAGTGGTCAGTGGGTATGTCCCCGCAGCCCTGGAATAATTCACACACAAAACCCCACAACTTATGAAGCACATGTGCGCGCGCGCCCGCACGCACGCACACGCACACGCGCACACACACACACGCACGCACGCACGCACGCACTCACGCACGCACGCACTCACGCACGCACACACACACACACACACACACACACACACACACACACACACACACACACACACACAGCCCTATACATGTCTTCAAGTCATTGTGGGGCCACAGGATATTTACAATGCTGTGGGGACTTTGAAAGTGTATACGTAGCCATGTTGGTTACGTCATGCTGATTACGCAGGTATTTTTCATTTTACAATACACTCGCTCGTTTTCGAATGCACTCCTAAAGTTATTGTGGGAACATCTTATATGTAATATAAATTGTGTATATGTGTACCCACTTTAATTGCCAAATAAAACTTGTGTATATGAGTCCCCATAATAAATTTAACATGGAATGTGTGTAAGCTCCCGCAATAATATATGTCTTACTTTTTTCGTGCGTTTTTTCACTTTTATTTTAAGAATTACTTCTAAGATAGCGATAATCGGTCAGTGAATTATTCGATTACAAGTAATTATTTGATCTCATACTCATTGTGTTATTTTCTGAAAATTGAACTGAACTGATGTCCAGGTTTTTTGTTCTAATCTATAACAAATATAGTCAAATAACAAATCTAGCAAACCAAACTATTTAAAATTGACAAACGACAGTATCAACACCAACAGAAGTTGTCCCTCTATAGGTGAACAGCGTAAGTTAATTTGAAGCGTTCGGGTTTCATGTAGAACGGTTCGTGGAACGTTCAGAACTAAGAGAAGTGAGCACCAGGTTCTGCGCAATTTATGTATCGTCCTAGAAACTGTTCATATAAACTGTCTCACAGCAGCCAAGAATCTTGTGTCGCAGCTAAGAAGCTCAAGTTAGTTTAAACTTCTTGCATTGTAACCGCAGGGGCGTGCTCAGATTAGACACTCAAGGTTATGTAGTTACTATGGCGCTTTCATAAATGATCATTTAATTACATTTTTAAAGTCATTTTTGATATTTTGGACACAAAAAAGGCACTAAACGGTCACTAATTATATATGTAACTATTCATAATCACGGTATTATACTGTGCTTTCATATTCATAGTTTTGAAGTCAATTAGGTATTGAAACGGAATTAAATAGTCACGTAGTTTCATGAAAGCAAGTGTCAGAGGTGATACAAAAATTTCTCTAGATGAAAATGTATATTTTTTTTCATAGAGTTGAAATTAATTCGAAATGAAAAGCAGAGGCTATATACACAAGCTCGCGACTTTAGCACTTCATGTTTATTAAGAAAAACTCAAGTTTATAAAATGTTATGATCGCTTTCCTTCTATTTTATTAATACGTTATTTGTTTAATTTTTCTCTTGGATTTTTTTTAACTGAATACTTTTTCAATTGTTTGAAAATCTACTATAAATTTAGTTCTACTCAAATTGCATTATATAGACCTTATTTTTGCTTGAAAATATTGGTAAATCATCTATTTTATATACACTGTCTCCCAGGATTGATGTAACAAGAGAGATGTGTTGGACTAAACATTTTTGGATTTGAATGTTATATTTTGGGATAGAGCTCGTCTGATTTAAAATTAACTTTGAGTATGTTTTCGCTTTTGAAAATCAAGAGTACCTTGACAGCTAATAAGAAAACAATTTTTTCTACAACCGAACGAAAAGTGCAACTTTGCGCTTCCAAAAGAAAGCGCAAAGTTGCACTTTTCCGAGGAGCGAGCGTTTTTTAAACGATTAGTTACCATGGAAACCATGATAAAGAAATGTCTAGTGTATTTAGAACTTTTGACACAAAAGTAAGCATTTAGATTTTGTTATACATAGATATAAATCATAAAATGACAGTATTTAAATAAATAATTAATAGGTACTAAAGCAATTTTTTATTTTATTTTGCAGTAAATACCATTTTAACAAACATTTCTACAAAAACATGTGTAGCGCAAATTGATGCTCACGTTTTGAAATCTGAACTGTCAAATTTGAGTATCAATAATTATTAATTTTCACCAAACATTTTTATAAAAGCACCGGTTGTAGAAAAAATCCTGTGTGTAATTCGAGAATAAAGTAACGTTCCGCTCTCGCGAGATAGCTGCGCTCAGATACGCGTCGCGCGTCAAACTTCTCGCTCAGAGCGACAATATATCACTTTGTGCTCTTAATACACAAATAGCTATTTTCGTCTGGTAAAATACCTTATCCCTTCATATTGTGGCAAACGTTATTGAGAACAGTGGATATGAAAGAATACATATGGTCCCATGCAAAATGGCTAGCCGATTGACTTTGATTAAACCGTTGTTTTTCAGATGATACGGTATGTGCTCGAAATACTCAATGTAGCAGATCGATTGTCTCGAAATTATGCTTTACAACATATAACTTTGCATTATACACCCTTATAAAACAATTCCGTATTTCGAGTGGAGACGGTTTTATCAACGTAGGTGGATTTCTCTGAAACATGGACATCATTTTACATTCTGAACAACTTTTCTTAATAACATTTTGCTATATTACGAACGAATATAAGGTATTTTATCTGACATGAAAATAGTACTTTATTTAGAGAGTCCCTTTACAAAAAACCAAATATAATCAGTTTTAAACCGCTTAATCCCAGAATATAAAATTCGAATCCAGTTTTATATCCTACACACCTTTATTACATCAACCTTGGGACAACACCGTTATAAATACGATGTTGGAAAAGCTAAGTAGAGAAACACTCAAATCGAAGGAGTTCAGCTACGATATGATCTAATCGTCATGCGCAATAGGAGTTTTCTATTCTGTTTAGTTGATTTGTGCATGATTTACTGCTCATGCTTATTTGTTGATAATTATACTCTACGAGTTGAATAGTTTGTTCATTATTATAGTTTACCTCAGATTTACTGGGTACATAAAAAATGTCGGCGTCTTTGATCTTCACCGCGCCATCAAACACGCCGACATTTTTTATGTGCCCAGTAAATCTGAGGTAAATATATATATATATATATATATATATATATATATATATATATATATATATATATATATATATATATATATATATATATTGAAAATTTGCCGATTTTAATTGATAATTTTTCAGACAATAAATTTGGAGTTGAAATATTTTGAAACATCGCCTTCTCTTCGTTACGTCGCCACCTTTAATCATTTTACTTTTGTCGTAAAAGATATAGAGAGCAACACCATGCAAGAACGTAGACGTAAATGCTTTGACGTAAACGTGACAGAGATGATACGGTCGTGACTTTAAAAGTAGAGTTATAAAGCATCGTTTGGATCGTAATAACGTATATATACGGGCAGGTCGCACGAAGGTCGTTTATTGTTGTTCTGTTGAACTGTATACTACGTAGTTTGTGCGTTTTAACTTAACCTTACTTTTTTGGATAATTATTAGAATTTTATTTAGAAAATAATAAGATGCCTATAGGTATGGAAGAAATTGTTAACACCTTTGAATGAGGATAGTGATGATGATGATGGAGTTCAATTCAATTCATAAACTTATTTGAACTGTTGGATTTTACCAAATTCTTGATTTTATCTTTTAACGGTTTAATGAAAATTAATTTTCCCGTGATTTGTAAGTATATTATTTTTCATTTGGATTAAATTTCATCGACCAGGGTTCTCGTATGGTTTATGGCACACGATTTCCTTTGGAAGATGTAAATCATTCTCACTTGTAAAATGAGTTCTTTTATTATTATTCATTACTTGTTTGTATAATATAAACAAGTTTATAATAATATAAACAAATAATGAATAATTATTGTTAGTCTTTGCTGTTACTTGCGTTTGGTTTCATATTTTGAAATTACCAGTTGTTCGGGTTTAAGTGGATGTTTCCGAAGTCACACTCGGCTCGATATCGCTACGTCTTTGCTATACATACGTTCACGCAAAGTTACGTCGGACGTAAGTATAAACATACGAACAATTGCCACTACGCATGCGTAGCTGTCATTCGCTACGTTTATGTTTACGTTCTTGGTGTTGATTTAAGTCTCTATTTATTTACACACGATAGTTTACCAAACAAAACGAACTGCGCAAGTTATTTTATATTGTCCAACTATACAACTATAGTTCGCCCGTATGGTTCATTTACGTAGACATATTTAACAAAGCTTCAATTACCGTCGAATGCTCTACTAGTGTACAGTTCAACAGCATGCCGCGACACGAACTATGCATCTCCATCTCTAATAGTTAGCTCAAAAGCCTAGCAGCGCTACTATAGCCACAGCTCTTCACAAATAATCGACCACCCTTTGCCGCGCACCTCTTTCCAGCTTTAATCAGTTCTAAGAATTGACATTTAATAATACGTATGCAAATTTTGTTTCGCGCATACGCAGTGACCTTTCATTACCGTCGAGTGTGCAGATCCTGCCATAATAGCTTTCTATTGCGCATCTCAAATGCCCTACTTGTGTACAGTTCAACTGCATGTCAAGACACGAACTGCGCAACTCAATGTCTAATAGATAGCTCAAAAGCCCACTGCGTTACTGGTTAGTGGTGCAGTGGGCTTAGTGTGGTTACATTAACTAGTCACAGTTCTTCACAAAAAATTGACCTCCCTTTGCCGCGCATCCCTTTTCAGCTTTAATCAGTTGTAAGAATTCATATTTAATAATACGTATGCAAATTTTGTTTCGCACATGCGCATTGATCTTCCATTACCGTCGAGTGAGCAGATCCTGCCGTAATAGAATTCTACTGCGCATCTAAAATACCCTACTTGTGTACAGTTAAAGTGCATGCCACGACACGAACTGCGCAACTCCATTTCTAGTAGTTAGCTCAAAAATCCACTGCGTTACTAGCCACATAAACTAGTCACAGCTCTTTACAAAGAATTGACCTTCCTTTGCCGCGCATCTCGTTCCAGCTTTAATCAGTTGTAAGAATTCATATTTAATAATACTTATGCAAATTTTGTTTCGCGCATGCGTATTAAGCTTTCAATACCATTGAGTGCGCAGATCCCGCAGTAATAGCTTTCTACTGTGCATCGAAAATGCCCTACTTGTGTACAGTTCAACTGCATATCACGCCACAAACTGCGCAACTCCAGCTCTAATAATTATCTCAAAAGCCCACTGCGCTACTAGCCACATTAACTAGTCACATTTCTTCACAAAGAATCGACCTCTCTTTGCCACGCATTCCTTTCCAGCTTTAATAAGTTGTAAGAATTCACATTTAATAATACGTGTACAAATTTTCCTCCGCTAATACGCATTTTGTTTCGCGCATGCGCATTATATTTTCACATGCAATTTATGGCATGATTTACTGACCTTCAGTAACCTTCAGTGATTTCTAGTAATTTCCTCCGTTAGCTTCCACGGATTATACAATGAACTCGATTTTCCGCTCGCGTCTCTTCCATATTTGTTTTGAACATTTAATATTCGTAATTAAAAGACAAACTTTAACATTCGACCTTACCTTGAATATTTTCCATACCATAATTTAAATGTCCACACAATAATTAGGGGTTATGAATTTATATACACAATAATATACAAAATGCCGAAACTGCGTTAAAATAATAAACGATGTAGAGGGCGCCACTTCCCAGTAACTGCAAAGTACCCATAACCATAGGTGAATTAACTAATGTATAGATGTGTATACAACAGTTCAATTTACCACATTGTGGGGACTATAGAAATGTTCATATAACTTTCGTCAAAGAAGAGATAAAATAATATAAAATAAATAACCGACATAGCAAGAAATAATAGAATAGTGATATTAGAACGTGGTTTAAAGATTAATTAATATACATGAGAAAACAGCATTTTCAGTGAAAAATATAGTGGGGACGCGTTTGTGTCCCCACTGCAAGACATACGCGCGCACACACACACACACGTACACGCGCACAGGCACGCGCACGCGCGCACAGGCACGCGCGCACACACTGTATTGTAAATGGATTTAATTCTTTACGAAGACGTGATATTCAGAGGGCAGTGCAAAATATTCGTAGAAGAATAGATTTATGTAGGAATGTAAATGGAAATCTGTGTGAATACTTATTATAAATTGTACATTATAACAATTTATACTATTTTCATCAATCTATTCGTAGTTATTATGTTATTAATTGTTATTTATCATTATTGTTGTTCTTTATTAAAATTTATTTACTGTGCTATTATTTGTGTTCCTACCTGTTAATTAAATTTTTATAGTTTCATTGTTAATAATTATTAATTATGTATCTTGTCAAGAATAAAAAGTGACAATGAAAATGTGTATTTAGTTTTTCGATTACTCTTCAAATAACGCCAAGAAAAAAGAAAAACGAAAATTCAAAATTTTACTTTTTTTTCAAAAATCTCAAGAACGGCAAGAGATATTTTCGATTTCTCAACGGCGTATTCCTGGTCGCCAAATTCTGCAACTTTGCCCTAATTTAACCGATGCTGTATCCTTATCGTTTCCGAGATCTCTGTAGTGAGAAGCGAATTTGTTACAGCCTGTATTTTATGTCCGGCGATGTTGTAGATAAGAGGACAAACGGACTAAAAATTTCATTTTTCGAAGAAAAGTCATTCTTTATAAAAACATTTGCTTACTGAAAAATTACGATTGTCGATGAAAAAAATAAAAATTTTATACAGGGTGTCCAAAAATTTAAAAATTCAAATTCTTTACAAGAGTAAAGTAGTACCCTTATTATAAATTTTTTTTAGCAAAATGCTATTTAAAAAAATTGTTTCAAATCGTCACATCTTATAAGATAACAACATTAACAGAAATAAATTATTACAGTGTCAAGTAAAACGTCATTGTCAGTAACTTTTAAAGATTTTGTCAGTTTACAATGTTAACAACGGAGCAAAGAATACATTTAATCCAATGTTATGGTGACGGAGATTGTTCATACAGATACATTATTGAAAAATTTCATGAAAGGTTCCCCAATGTACAAGTAAACAAATGGGCGGCCTACAAGTGGGTCAAGAAGTTTTGTGAAATGGGATCCGTATTAGACTTAAAAAAAGTAAAAAAATCCTACAATGAAGATGATGCAGCGACTCTTGTACTGCAATCTGTTAGAGAAAACCCAACACTCAAGTACAGGTGGTCCAAAAAAGTACTATTCAAGAAATTTTAAAGCAAAATAAGATACGTCCGTACAAACCCCATTATAACCATACATTAGAAGAGGGTTATGATGGCAAAAGGTTGGATTTTTGTTTGTAGGTAGGGAGTAAGATTTTAGGTGGTAATAGAGGATTCCATAAACCAATGTTCTCGGATGAGTCCACGTTTTCGACGAATGGAACTGTGGCATCGCAACATATTCGTTATTGGAGTGATGTTAATCCTATGTTCAGAATACCAACCCGACGTCAATATTTTAAAAAATTGAATGTTTGGTGCGCTGTTTCCTACTATGGTATAATAGGACCATATTCATTTGACAATACTTGTAATAGAAATTCCTATTTAAATATGTTAAATACTTTTTTCTCTGATCATTTGCGACAACTACCAGCAGATTACCGAAGTAATATGTACTTCCAGCAAGATAGATGCCCGGCCCATTTTGTTAGGGAAGTGAAGGAATGGCTTGATTTGGAATTTGGACAAAAATGGATTTGGCGAAATGGTCCAGTTTTATAGCCCTCAAAAAGTCCCGACCTTATGTTGGCAGATATGTATTTGTGGGAACGCCTAAACAGTTAACTTATGTCAATCTACTGCCAAATGATGAGGACATTTTAAAACAAAGAATTATACAAGCTGTAGAAGCAATATCCCTAGAAGAAGTGTGGAGGAGTTATGACTATCTTAGAGCCCAACTGAAAAATGCGTCCTTCATGGTGGAGCGGTGTTTGATTAACTATTGTTATACTATCTGTTTTTGGTCTATTTTTATGAATTATGCCTTAAATTATAATCATGCATTGGTTTCTGTTTATCGTATATTGTTTTTTTTATACATATGTAATTTTGAGGTAATTTTAAATAAAGAATTATGTATTCTTTGCTCCGTTGTTAACATTGTAAACTGACAAAATCTTTAAAAGTTACTGACAATGACGTTTTGCTTGACACTGTAATACCTAATTTATTTCTATTATGTTGTTTTCTTAGCAGATGTGATGATTTGAAACAATTTTCTTGAATAGCATTTTGCTAAAAAACTTATAATAAGGGTACTTTAATCTTGTAAAAAATTTGAATTTTTTAAATTTATGGACACCCTGTATAAAATTTTAATTTCATCGACAATCGTATTTTTTCAGCAAACAAATTTTTTTATAAAGAATGACCTCCTCGAAAAATGA
>JANEYF010001627.1:0-22051 GCA_029963845.1 Rhamnusium bicolor
GTAGGCTGTGCCATTTATTCAATAGGATCTGAACGTGAGATTTTGCGCTGTATGATTTGGAAATGAAAGATTGTAAAATATGTATTTCATACTCATTTTCATAATTTGTGAAAATGTTATCAATGCAACTTTTTGTGCAGTCTGTTCTTCTCGTATAAGCTCTTACAGTTTTATGTAATGAGAATGAATTTAATAATAGATCAATTTCTGCTATATTTTTTAAATTGTCTTTAATTCAATGTTAAAATCCCCCGCTATAAATATCAGTTTGTTTTCTTCAAATATTAACATAATCATTTCTTTTTAATTTATTATAAAAATCTATTAAATTTCCACCAGGTGGTCTATATACACTAATTATTATAATCTGATTATTACTTACAATTCATACTACCGCCGCACACTCAAAAACACCGCACAGCGATAAATTGTTATGTTTTTTCTGACTGAATTTCACATCACTCCGACAGTACACTGCAGCACCTCCGTGTTGTTCATGCTGCCTGCAGGAACATGATGGCAACTTAAAATTTTGAAAACCATATGATTCTAACTGCCAGTTAGTTTTCCAGTGTTCTGTTATCCCAAGAAACTGACATTCTGGATGTTCACTTAAAAATAAATTTAACTTATTTACCAGTTACCTGTTGACTGAATATTTTGATGAATGAATATTACTTTTTATCCTATGTGCAATTCATTCCTTCTTTGAAGAAAAAAATTATATTTATGCATATTTTTCTTGCGCTTTTTTTGTTGTGTTTTTCGAAACTTTTACTTGTCATCACACTATACGATTTGCTTACTCCGTTCACTTTTTCATGCAAAAACGCATTATTTTCGATTAATAACTTATTATTTTCTTCCAATAGATTTTTATTTTCTTTTAATAGTGCATATTTTTCTTCCTGTTCACTTATAATTCTTTTCAATAGGTCGATTTCCATCAGAAGCTTTTCTATAATATCCTGTCTTTCCTCCGATTCATGTACACACACGTTATTTTTTGATTTGTTGGCTAAAATCATACAACTCGTGTGAAAAATTTGTTTACACTTTTTGCATTGTTCTTTTTCTTTCACTGTTCTTTTACATTGAACACATTTTATTAAATTATTCTCAATATTTTCACTTCCCCTTAGATGAACCACTTAAACTGTACTCGCCAGTAGCCGCCATCTTGGTATAATATATAAACCAGCACGTGTTGCCTTTTTCCAAACTTTTACTAATATTCTGCATCAAGATCCGTCTGTTGTTAATAGACTGATTATGTCAGATGAGGCGCACTTTTATCTGTCGGATCACGTTAACACTCAGAATGCTAGATACTGGAGTAACCAAAATCCTCGAGAAATTCACGAAAAACCCCCTGCATTCTGCGAAGCTAACAGTGTGGTGTGGTATGTCTGCTGTTGGGATAATTGGTCCCTACTTTTTTAAAGAACAAAACAATACTGTTACTGTTACATCTGCACGTTACTGCTTAATGCTGGAAGACTTTTTACCTAATGAATTAAGACAGTTAGTACTTAATCGGGACGCTGTTTGGTTTCAACAGGATAGGATGACATGTCATACAACCAGAAAATCTATGAACATTTAAAGAAACATGTTCTCCGGACGTCTAGTTTCCAAATTTGGTGACACAAACTGGCCGCCTAGAAATCCAGATTTAACAGTGCCGGTTTATTCTTTGTGGGGATATTTGAGGTCTAGGATCTATCAGAATAAGCCCCGCACCATCCCAGAACTTAGAGAAAACATTACCACAGAAATAAGCGGAATAAATAGGGAAATGTTACAATGAGTTACAGGTAATCTTCAGACCAGAATGCATCGAGGCTCGAGGAGAATATTTGAAAAACGTTATTTTTAAAAAATTAAATAAATTAATAAATGGCACTGCCTACTAATTATTGTCTATAAATTTCACTCCATTTTAAGCAACACTACTAAATAACCCTGTATATGAAATTTCACGAAATATTTGTTTTCTGATGCTCAAGAGTTTCCTAACTGTATAAAGAGTATGAAACTATGTAACTATAATATACCTTTTGATTCCTCTTTGCTGATCATTATGTAGGAATTCTCTAGAAGTTCAGTGTTAAGGTAAGTTTATGATAATAGTTTTCTGTTATCAAGTTTTTGATAGACTCGAACTATATTTAATGATTGACCTTTCGTAAATTACAGAACTTAGAATCTTAATAAAAATTTGTTTACATCCTATGTTTAGATATATTTTGCTTGACCCAAAATTTAGTACTATGCAATAAAATTTGGCGAAGGAAGTACCATTTCGTCAATGCTTTGGAAGTTGTAAGGCGATTTGTCTGAAAAAAATTATAAATACATTCATATCATTTCAAGTAAATAATTACTATAAAAGAACAGTGACATTGATAATACAAGTTGCTAATTAACTTCCGATCAATCGAAAAAGCCTATTTAAAGAAGACAAAAAAGTTCGATCCTCAGTGGAACAGTTGTCTGATGTACCTCACAGATGGAACTTTTATTGTAGATAAATCAAATAAATCATTGAAGCGAACGCCGATCAATGAATTTATTGCTTTTGATATCCTACCGACTGCGCCAATTAACTTCCGTTCAATCGAAAAAGCCTTTTTTTAAAAAATACAAAAAATTTTTTATTGAACATAAGAAAATAATATTTTTTTTTTTACTGCAATATAGTGTTGTGAAGCATATCAAGATAAATGAACAGGCTATCTAAGCAAGCTTGGCTTTTTATAATGTTTTCTTTTCTCAACTGACCATGCATTTTCTAGGAACAAAATGTGCTACTGTGGAGTCTAACTCGACCATGCCTTATTATGAAGGAATAAGTAAATACAAACTAAATTGAATTTGGGTGGCAATCGAATAATATAAAATTGCTACAAAAACTAAATTTCAAATGACTGCAATAAAATGCCTACCACTGCAGTCCAGTCAAAGAGCAGCAAGCACGCATTTCCATCTACAAAGTGCAGTTTCTGAAGCGTGTGATATTAAAATGTCAGCATTCGCATTCAAGGAACGTAGCAAGCACGTACATATGTAGCTGCATTAATTTAGAAACTTACAGGACGAAGTTATTGCGTTATCTGTAGTTTGTAAGTACACTTTATAAACTGATTAAGTTATAACTTACAAGACGACAAAAGTTGCCAAACTCTCAAAGTTATGTTTTATAGTCCACTAGAATTGACCAAATTGTTGAATAATTTTTATTCGACGACCTCGATGTTGAAATAATAAATTGTACACTGTAACCTACTGAAATCGGAATATTAAGAGAAATATCATTCTTTGGTCATGCATAATATATAATTAAGGAGATAGTCATACGTTATATTATTTTAATAAGTATTCAAACTTACAAATAATAATAAAAAATAATAAATAAGCACCAAAGAAATTAGACAACTCCTGAATTCAAAGTCGAAGATTTCTAGAAAGGAGTTACACTTAGAAAAACTTTGACATACAACCATTCCCACCGACGCGACATTGCTAGTGCTGATGGCGGGATTTGAACCCGCAGCTACGATATTTAGACTTCTAGTCACACTTATCATCGCGCACTATTCACCGAGCCGGTAAATAATAATAGGTACCATGGGCGCCGAGTATTGAACATTTTTTTATTATACCTTAAAATTTTCATTACAGAATTTTTTGTATCTGCTCTGCTGCTTACTTTATTAGGCAACTAGGCCGCAATTGGCTATTTTTACCTATGGACCTACAGTTTAGCGTGAACCACAGTCTTCAGATGCCAACTAACTCACCGTTTAGGCCTGCCCGCCTGCAACGTTGGCAGAATGGCAAGCCTTCTGGATAGGTCTCTGCCAAGATGCTCCACCTGGGCTCGCCTCACCGCCTGTTAGCGGGCTAATAAACTAAAAAATAAATCTTTATGAACAAAACCGAGCTATGCTAGGCTTAGAATAAGAATTCATAGTCATGATGGTTAGATTACTCTGCGCCGAGCTCAACTCTGTTAGTTTGGGGTAGAAAATAAATATAGAGAGTTCCAAAATGAATGACCCATTTTATTTTCCTATTAATTTTTATTGGTTTAACGTAAAAAAAATAACAAAAATATATTCGAACGAGGAAGAATAGTTTAGTGAAATATTGTGTTGGTCAAATGATCTCCATTCATTGCTATATATTCCCCCAAACGTTTGACAAAATTTGCTGACTCTTTGAAGCATAACCTCCGGGACAGTTTCAATTTCATTACATATATTTCATTTCAGTTCATCCAAAGTTTGGGGCTTTTTGTACATACACCCTGCTCTTCGGCCATTTCCAAAGGAAAAAGCTCGGAACCGCAATGGCAGGCGACCTTGGATTCCAAATTTATACAAGAAAAAAGTTTTTAAGCACATCTGACAAAATTTGCCATGATTGTTTGCTTGCCTCACCCCTTTTTCATTTTCGGGAATGCATGCCGTCCGATGTCGGCCTTTTTGATTTTCCTCTCACAACAGTTCCTTCGTTTCTCCATGTATGAACCCATCTTTCTATGGTCTTGCGTCCAGGAGCATCTCTTTAGTTGAACTCACGTCAAAATTGCGTTGTTTCAACAATTGATTGAAACTACAAAATTTTCAACAAAAAAGATTTCGTTGATTTAATGGCCTTAGTTCCATTATTGCAACTGTCAATAATTAATTGACAACTATGTCAGTAAATTTCCAAAGCCTCCTCTTTTGATTGACATCAGTTACTTTCTGTTTTTACTAGAAAAAAATAGGTCATTCATTTTGGCGCTGACTGTAGGGCTCAGCCCCCTATCAAGGTTCTGGTCGGGTGCTCCAGCCCCGGAGCATCCGTGCACTCGGCGCCTACGATAGGTACAGATAATTTTCGAACACATTTTATATAAGTACCTACGTTCAAAACTTTGTGGAGATATTCTTCGTTATTCACGATTCTCTCTCTCTCTCTCTTTCTCTCTCTTGTAGACATTTTGAAGGCTTAAATGGCGTTACGCAAAATAAATTTTAAATGGTCGTAAAGAAAAAATCTATAATTTTCAAGATTAGGGAAACGTGCTTTCAATAGAAAATATATCCACTATTTAGATAGAGAATCCAAAAAGAATTCCAAGAAATTCAAGGTCAGTGATAGCAAAGTGTGGGTGTTTGGTGTGAAATCGTTAGGGACCGACAGAAATTGAAGATTATTTATAGTTTGCCTTTACGATATCAACATGGTTCAGTATGGTAGCAAACCGATGCTCCACAATACTATACACTTGCAGTACAAAATTTTCTGGACGAAATTATAATACATTGATAGATAGAAATGACCTAGGAGTCCTGATTTATGTCCTTTGGACTTCTATCTCTGGAGCTATTTAGAAAATAAAATTTATGAATTTGGAGTGAACGTCTTAAATGAAATTAAGGAGAGAACACCGGCAGAAATTGAAAATACTAACTATTAAGGAAATATTTTCCGGAGACTCCGCGAGCAATAACCAGAAGGTTAAACTTGTACAGGTGGTCACATAGAACACTTATTGTAGATTTTCATTATAAATTTGACAATGGTTTATGAATAAATAAGCTACATGTAACTATGCTCCTTTTGTTTTAAATAAGTTTGTATTTGCGTCTTTCTCCACTAATGGGAAACTGGCGGTCTCAAGCGTACATATATTGAAATGATTGATTCATCTATATTTCATCTTAAAAAAATCAATTATGACAATGGAGTATCAATAAATAATTATGTAAAAACTCACCAGGGGACTGTTGTTCCGTTCGGGCGAAATAAAACAAGTCCGTCAACGATGAAGAGTTAAATACTACGGTTAAAATTAGGCACTTCATCACATTTTTTGTTTACAAACAAATTTCACGCTGATCGCGCTTCATTCATCACGAGATTTGTTTACTTTAAGCTGTACAATGATTTTTGTGATTTTTCTAAACTACACCAGGGGACTGTTTACAAAGTTAAAGGACAATTTTTTAGTTTTATTTTTTTCGAAATAAATATTTCAAATAGAAGTATTTCCGCCTTGTAATTTTGCATCAACCTTCATAGATCAACAGAGGTAGGATTTATCAATGACGTAAAACCAGGGTTGGCTTTAGGTCATATTTGCATGCATATATGAAACGATACCTTACGTCGAAATTTTTTTATCAAATTCCGTATTATCCAAAATTGATAAAGTCAATTTATTATAAACACTTGTAACGGTTGGAAGACCCTGTATATTAATGAAGTATAATATATTCCGGTCAACACTCATATACAACCCTTTGTAGAACAAGAAATGTTAAGATCGTATGTTTGGTTGCATACCTAGATAATTTGTATTGATTTAACGAACCTCTGAAAATTAATAATAGAAATTAAAAATTCAAACGTTTATGAATTTCAACTTTATTTATTGTTTTATACAAAGATGTTTTTTTAACAAAAGTTAGGCAGGAAATAAACAGAAACAGAAAAAAGAAAGTGGTGATAATATGTGGGCAATAGGAGTTCCTAAATTGTTGTAGAAGTATTAGTCCATCAGTTTTATTTCTTTGATTTGAGGTCAAATACTTTTATTTTTGAATTATATAGTAAATTTTAATCTAGAATAGTTGGCAATAAATCAGAAATACTGTCAGAAGTTTTTTTGATTAAATTCGACAAGATTGGAGAATGTGAAAGTGATAAGACAGCTAGCTCAAATTTCTCTAGTATAATCTTCAAAAAAATCTATGTAAAATTTAGTAAAAGGCCTCATAAAATCTAGGGTGAGTGTTTTCTAAATTCATATCAGTTAATATTCTTATCTGCCAAGGGCGTAACACATAATAATTTTTTTTAGGTCTTTTCTTTTTTTGTCTTACCGTATTGCTCCTGTATTGTACTGTCCTGTACGAGTTATCTTCATGTAACTAAGCTGAAGTTACCACAGCGTATATTATCTTGCCAACTCTGATTTTTACTTAACGTTACCACACACCCTCCAGTCAATTCATAGGATATAGGACAGTTTCTTAAAATTATAATTAACTCACCATTCAGAAACCACGTGTGTATGAGGGTTGGAACATCCCTTAGATTGTCAGCCAAGTGTTCTAGGATCAGGCTCAGGTGATATCTTTTATGGAACTACAGAGTGAGTACAATTTTGTTATTAGTGTTTTCAACATCATGAGATGGGAAAATATTAAAGAAAGGTTAGCATTACATCCATTTTATACCAATTATCAAAAATAGTGAGATTCATTATATAATACTTACCAGTGTCTACTTTGATGAACAATGATATTTGTTGTGTTTTGCTCTTGAAATAATGTAAATAACTGTACATATAATAATCTTCGTGTTAAGTTGTGGATTACCCACATGATAATTATTCACTGTTCACTAATTAACAGCTGTTAATTGGGCAATTGCAAATTAATCATTGTGTATATTACTTACCTAAAATTGCCATATATTTTACACGTGTAATTTGGTATAACTATTCCTCCAAGTCATAAAAACAAACCACTCTTAGTTTTTTAAGTTATTAAATAGAAATAAATACTTATTATTTAAATGAAACCGCACAGATAAATAGAGATTTGCGTATAATATTAGCTTGGCTGAAAGTCCCATTACTTGTAAAAAATTATTGTATAAAGTTATCTATTTATATTGTCATTGTTTATTTCTGTTAAGGTTTATATTTTGATTAAATCTATTTGACAAATAAGTTTCACTTTTTATAAATAATTGATATTGATGCAAACTGTATCCAAGGAAACTGTTTACCAAATAAATTTAACAGGAGATGGAAAGAAGTTGGTAGATATTTTTCCCTTGGATACAATCGTATCAATAATTATTTCCATGGAACTTATTCATTAAATAGATTTAATGGGAGATGGAAAGATCGGCTCTATATTATATTTTGAAAAGCTGTATATTCACTTTTCAATGACATGAAAAAATATGTGTGTTTCCATTTAAAAAACGTTTACCTTTCGTGGTAGCGAGAACTGTATCGCCCTATAAATAAAAAAATATGTACATGGAAAATTGAAAAATTTACTTTGTTTCCTATAGCAGAATTTGTATTCTTTTTTTTGTAGAAGAAATATTTTTTGAATGATGCCAAGGAGTTTTATAGGTTCGCCTTTTGTCATATTATTTTATACACATGAAAAGTTTCTGTGTTAGCCATTATTAATTTTCTAAAACCTGTTAGTAACAAAACCATATATCACACAAATAAAAGTTTAATTAGTTTTTTGAAGTAAATAAAAAGTTTTAATTCGAAGTTCATTAAATATATTTTATCAAACATCAAAGTGTGAAGCATTACCTGATGTTAATTATTAATAGATTGTAAAAACTGCTGTTTTACTAGCGATTTTTGTACCAGATTGCTAATAATCTGATTAATATATGAAAAGAAATACAGTTCAATTTTTTTTTCATTGCAAATTTCAAAATTTCAACCAGAAACCAATTGAAAGTCAAATAAAAGTGGGAAGAACAAAGCAATGATTTTTTAAATGGAAATGTGTATTTTTAGAATTTAAAAAAAGATTAAAATTTTATTTTCAAAAATATAACATAACATATCTATTTACCTTCATATTTAGTAAAATACTGATGATAATATTTGAAATAATTTATAAGAATAAATTAAATTTTATTTAAATTTAACATACGAGATAACATCAAATCAAGAAAGTAACATCAATTATCTTAACTAACAAATAACATTTATATTTAAAGGAACTGGTTCAAATGTCCTCCATTACTTTCGACACAAATAGTATATCGTTTATATATATATATATATATATATATATATATATATATATATATATATATATATATATATATATATATATATATATATATATATATATATATATATATATATATATATATATATATATATATATATATATATATATATATATATATATATATATATATATATATATATATAGAGAAATTCTAACCAAGCTGAGCCAACAATAGCAAACTGTACGTGCAATGTTGAGCCAGATAAACCAAGCTGAGCCGTATATGTGGCTCAGGTTTGTTTTTGCATGACAAAGGGGTCATATAACCTAAAAACAATCAACTGGTATTAACCTCAAGGTGGGTTCTTTATAACCCAATCCTAGTCTTTCATTTCTCCCACGTGATTTCTTTCTCAATAGTTTTACCGCCAATTTTTCCCTCCAAAAATTGGCTCAGGTTAGTATGAAACATATTAATTTTAGTTCGACATAAAGTCTACCGTGGCGCTGTAGAACCGGTCGTATATACAAAAAGTATATGTGTAAAGCTAAGTTCGTGCATTAAAACCTGAGCCGTCTAAATGTGGCAACGTTGAGTTTCGATTTATAGATATTAGTTTCGTTTATTTTCGTTTAGAAGATTAGACGGAAAACCAGTCAGTGCAAACAATTATGTCACAAAGAACTAAGAAGATTCTTTCTTTAATCAAGACCAACAAAGGTAAAAAAAAACGACTTTTATAATGACTTCCTGATAAAATATTTAAATGTTAAACAAACGCCATGTGAACTAATTACCTCATACTCTGTTTGAGAAAGAGGTTATGTGAGTTAAATATAGGATGGAGTAAAAGGGGGTGGTTTTTTAGTTCTTTCAAAGTAACAATGTAACAAAGCTAAACGGAATTTAAAAAAAATTACGAGAGTACTTTTTTGTAGAAAATTAAATTTTCCATCGAAATAGTAATAGTAAAAGTACTCTTATTTTTTTAATTCCGTTTAGTTTTTGAGTTATATTGAAAAAAACAAAAAAAAACACCTTTTATTATACAGGGTGTTCCTTAATGATATGCTAATATTTAAAGGTGTGATTCATGAGTTAATTTTAAGAAAAACACTTCATATGAACGTATGTCCTAAACGTCTTAACTTTTGAACTACAGTGGTAAAGTTTTAAGAAAAAATTCATTTTTTTATAATATCTCTGATACCACTATAGATATTTTTGTGAAATTTGGTACGTACCTTCTATGCATTATGAGACATTTTTTGATATACAACAATTTGTTATGTCTACCAATGGCGTTCGTGCGGGATTTGCACTAAACATTTTTGAAGAAAAAAATGGCACGCCACTACTTTTTCTTAATATAAAAATTATTTTTGAAATTGTCATTCATTTCTGAGCAAATCTGGTCTTTTGATTTTCTCTCGTCCGACGCACAGTTTTTGCGTAAAAAAATTTAAACCATTGTTTTGCATGGCCATATCGTTAATATCTGATACGTAAAAGGCGTACTATTATTTTTAGTATTATTTTATTACTGCTCATACATGAACCATGAATTTTAATAAACTTTTAAACAAACATGATAATTAACAACAAACTACCAAACTATGACTTTTTTTGTACCAATTATCAGATATGAGTGACATGGCCATGCAGAAAAATTGTTTTTAATTTTTTACACAAAAAACCTAATAAAACGTAACTAACCTAATAAAATCTTTATTTCTCAGTGGAATTTTTCACTTTGTATTGATAATTACAGAAATTCCACCAAACACTAACGACGAAGTTTCTGAATGGAGGACATCGTCAGAATTTAATAAAAGTTTTGAAGAGTTTGATCCAATTTCAAACTGGGTAAAAAAAGAAGTGGAACCGCACATATTAAAAGAACAATTTTACAATGCACAAGATTTAAAAAATAGCACAGCCATTAAAAATTCGAAAAATGAAAATAAATTTTATGAAATGAGCCTAAAGAGTTTAAAGTCCGAAACAGAATTTAAGCCTAAGAGCGAAAATATATCTGGCAAAGAGAGCGATGGCCAAATGTTTTTTTTTAAATCATTCACGTCATGTGAGGAAAAAAATAAATCTGACGAAAACCTAAGTCAATCTTATAAAAACGTTCGCGAAACAGTTTGCACGCAAAATAAAGCCAAATTGTTTCAGTGGATATCAGAGAGCAATAATAAATATATTTACCCCACCACTGAAAGATGTTTAAAAAAACTAAAATGTGATGAACAAAACAATGATAGTATCAACAATATGACCAAAACAGAGAATAACTTTAAATTACCGATAATTGTAGTTCCTCCCAAAGAAGCCGTTGCGCATTTATCTGTTGAATCCGATTATGATCTCCCAATTATGTTGGAAAAAAGTTTCTCCATATCAACAAATGAAGAAAATCGAAAGAAAACAGAAAATAACCTTAACTATTCTGAAGAGAGTGAAAACAATGTCGGTTCTTGTTTCAATAAATTTAGTGAAAAGAGTAATATTAGAAAGGTGAGTACAAATTACATTTTAAATTGTCTCATTCACACAATCAGACACATAGCATCACAATTATGACAAACTTTTGTTACAATAACAAACATAATATGAAGGTAAATAATTATTTTCAGGTTACAAATATTTCATCAGAATTAGCGGAATTACCTCAAAGTTATATTCCCATCACGAAAAAAATAAACGTGTTATCCCAATATATACTGAGGCAAAATGAAACCGACTCTGTGACTTTTATTACTGAAACAAATCCAAAAAAACAAAATGATACGGAACCGAACAGTAATGCCATCAATGATATTATCAAATTTGAGAATCACTGTCCGGTGTCTCCCAATGTATTTCATACCAAAGAAGCTGGTACACATTTGCCAATTAGATCTGACTTCGATCTCTCAAGTATTATAGAAGATCCCTACGTATTCGAAAGCGACGAAAATGAAAACGAAAAATATGTTTCTAATGCTTCAGAAGAGAGTGAAAATAATAACTTTGTATCTTTTTTCAATGAGTCCAGTGAAAAGAGTGATACTAGTAAGGTGGGTATAAACATAGTTTTAAATCAACTCTAACACTTGTATATTCACTCAGCGTCACAATACTGACAAGCATAATGCTGCTGTTACCATATCAAATTTATTCTGCAATATTTTTTTGTTAGTTTCAGGCTACCATGTCAGAAAACAATATTAAAGACTCTGATACAGCGCCAGGAAATTCTGTAAAAATTGAAATTTCAACAGAATTACAGAAGTCAACTAAAGAGAATATTGACAATTGTGAAGTACGTATATTGCTTTTATATTATTACATTTTAATAATAAATAAAATTATTCACAATTAAAATACGACGTGATAAGCCTACTAATGGCTCCAGGATTCATACAAATACCAGTTATGCCCCATATAAGCAACATTTAGAGACAGAAATAATATTACATGAAGCAATTTCATTGGATATTTTAAGGCCAATCGATGGATAGCGACCACATTTAAAAATTATTTTTTTGTAGCCGGTACCTACAATGACCTTTTTGGATCTGAATTGAGGGCGCGAAAAAGTTGAGGCGCATAAAGAATTTAGACCAGTGGGGGATTGAACCCTGGCTTCCCGCACAGACAATTCTGATTCAGCCGTACGACCACCAACGCGGTGATAAACATGGTTTGAAACTAGTATTTATAGTTAGTGACAGTTATGCTGCTTCTGATGTGACCTCACTTACACATCTAGTATTTGTATGAATCCTGGAAGTGGGAGGGTAGTTACAATGATTAAAATTATCAGTTGTAATATCACAAGAGTGAGAGAGATAAATTGAAAATAATTTGACACATTTTCGAAAACTTGTTGCCAGGCAATAGACACGAGAGCCCAAAGGGCTCGAGTGGATATTGCCACAGACCACCAACACAAAGCTATTGCCTAATGGCAATAGATTTGAGAAAGGATCTGGAGAATTATTTTCTAATTTATAGAATTCTCGCGTGGTATTCTATAGATTATTTTTTGACATTTCTGAAGAACAATTTAATTTGTCGTAGTACAGTCATGCATTAGTTTGGCAGTTTTGTTCCACATTGTTTTAATGACTACTTCCTTATAGCCCCATTTCTTGCAAGATGATTGAAATTGTTTCCAAATTAACACGTTGTATAGTATTCTTCCAGGCACTTTCGTTTATTTCTTTTCTGATTTCATCGACTGCTGATGTACTAAACCGTGTTTGATTAATTTTTAGAATTTTCATACAAATTGCCGACAGACGTCAAATCTCAAATCAAAAATATACGTTGTCAGTCAATAAAAACAAAATACTTCAAATTATTCTCGCGGCAATAATGTAAGTAGATTATTTCCACTATAATAATATTTTGATTGGCCAGAGCGTACATTAATGGCTTAAATTGAAAGTTTCCATTGGTATTCAGAAATGTCAAAAAATAATCACTAGAATAAAAATGAAATGTGAATTTTTCTTATCTTGAATCATTTGAGTCATTATTTAATCTTACTTTTATCTATTTCTTTATTCTCATTTTTAAGATTCTGCATTAAATTGTTTTACATGTGTCCTTCAAATTTATCATCTAAATGTGTTTAATACTGTTATTCTTTTTCCAGGAAGAAGTAGAAAGTACCAAAAAGAAGCATTATAAAGATAAAAAAGACATTTTGTTTTTTTTGCGACAAGGATGTTACACATTTTTCGAGACACCTGATTACTTGGCACCAAAATGAGATAGAAGTCCAGCGTCTACACTCATATAAAAGCAAGTCAAAGGAAAGGCGACAAGCTTTAAGGGTATTGGGGAAGAGAGGAAATTATGTCAAAAACCGATCTACTTTGCAGTTAAGACCAGTGAGACGAGTACAATCAGGAATTCTATCCAACAACAATGAATTTCTCCCTTGTCCTCATTGCTTGGGATTTTATAAAAAAGAAAAGCTTATATAGGCACACAAAGATTTGCGATAGCAAGTTACCATCAGCACAAGGGGGAAGGCAAAACTCTCAAAGTGAGGGCCAAACTGCCTTACTTTTGGGAAAATTTAAACACGATGAACTGTTACAGAAAGAGTTGTTTCCCAGAATGAGGGCCGATGATGTAAGTTTAACGGTAAAAAAAGGACCCTTTGATATGCAACTACGCATATTCTTATATGAAAGGTAGAAGAAGTAAAGGAAATTTGGACTTCGTAAGAACAAGTGTAAGAAATTTGGCCAAGTTGTTGCTGTTTTCTAAAGAATCGGACAATAATATTAAAGGTTTAATTGATTTGTTACGACCAACACTTTTTAAGAAAATTATTAAAGGAGTTAATATTATAGGAGGTTATAATGAGAAAAATGATGTATATAAATCTCCCACGGTTGCTGTGAATCTCGGGACGTTATTAAAAAAAATGCTGTGACTTGGCGTGTATTCAGTTACTTCAAGAGCCTGACACAGAAGCTCGAAGAAAAGAAATTAAAATCCTGAAGACCCTTATAGAATCTCAGTGGGCGAATGAGGTTTCTGCTCAAGCTAGCTTAAACTTAAGTAGCAAAAAATGGAATAAAGAGGAATTATTACCACTAACATCAGACCTTAAGAAACTCAAAGATTATTTAGAAAGAATTGCCCAAGACAACTTTGAAGAGCTCAAGAAAAACAAAAAAGATGAATTGGCTTACAATTCTCTCAAAGAAATATTATACTGCCAGATAATATTAATGAATAGAAGGCGACCTGCTGAAGTGGCACAAATTAAAGTAGAAACATATAAATCAATAAATCTGGATGTTAAAGAAACTGAATTTGACGGCTGTTTGACTGAAACAGAAAAAATTTTACTAAATTCTTGTAGCCGTATGGTAATAAGGGGCAAAAGAGGGCGGGGTGTTCCTATTTTACTCTCTCAAAATATGAGAGAACAATTTGACATTTTGATAAATGTAAGGAGCAATTTCATCGAAAACAATGATTATATTTTCCATACCACAGGCAAAAATTTTCTAGATGGCACAAAAGTTTTATATAAATATGCTGAAAAGTGTGGTATTCAAAATCCAAAATCTATAAGTGCTACTAGGTTACGCAAACATTTAGCAACCGTAACTCAGTTACTCCAATTTTCAGAGAGTGATCTAGAACAACTCTCTAGATTCATGGGACATACCCTACAAACGCATTGCAATTTTTATAGGCTCTCTGATAGTACTTATCAGACAGCGAAAATTTCAAAATTGTTGCTTCTTGCAACTGAAGGAGGATTAGAAAAATATAAAGGTTTAGATTTGAACAATATAAACATTGATTTAAATCTTATTTCTGAAGATTTCGGCTTAGAAGACATTATTACCGAACAAATACCTGATGACGCGACAAATACCTCAAATGATATTTTGACACCAAATTTAAATGCGGAAAGTGACCAAAAGAATACACAGTGTATTTCTGTTAAGCAGACATGGTCCTTAGAAAAAAAAGAATTATTGCGAAATATTTTGCTGAACACATTAAAAAAAGAGAGCTAAACAAATTGAGGTTAATATGGTCATAGACGAATATCCCGGTTTATTTGAAAATAGAAAATGGACATCCATAAAAGCTGTTGTTTATAACTTTTATACCGGAAAACTAAATATTCCGACTGATTTGTAAATATTCATAAAATATGATTTTTTTTCAGATCAGATAAAAAAAAATAGGGGAAAGGACATTATCTCCGTCTAGAATAAATAAAATAAAATGTTATTTTTAAGCAGTTGGGCCTTATCCGGTTATCAAATAAAAATATGTTTTTTACTTTTTTGTCGTTCAGATAATCTGTTACCATCTATTTTAAAAAATACATAAGTTTTTTAATTTTTTGTCTTAGACAATAATGTATCTATATCTGTATTCACATTTATTAATAAATTTTATATTTCCTACACAGTATTTTTTTGTTTCTACAATAAAATAATATATTTCCACGAATTCCACGTCAAAGTTCTTCAATAAGTGCATAACACTAGTTATTTATTGAATTAAATAAGAACAGACACATCAACATCTCTCTTCTTCTCACTAAAAATATAAAAAGGTTCACTTTGGCAACAATGGATGGCTCAGGGTTGCTAACTCAAATCTATAAAGTTGTATATTTGGTTCAGTTTGGATAGAAGCTTCTAAGTGGTTCAGGACAGTACGAAAAGGGTGGGTATATATAAAAATATTTTTTTTATATAATAAATGCATATTTTAGGTGTATATTTTAATAAACATTTACATTTTAGCTTATAAATGAAATACGTGACTTTAAACAAAGTTTTCAATAAATATTTATAGGTGGCTCAGTATACTACTATTTAACTAGTGGCCTGGATTTGATAGAATGATCATATATATATATATATATATATATATATATATATATATATATATATATATATATATTATTCATTACATTTTGTAACATGTTGATATTAATTATATTTTCTATTTCTGCCGAAATTTTAACTTTTAATTCTTTTACACAATTACTTCTATTTTTATAGAGTTCATTGTCCTCTTAAAAAAATATCCAGTGGATTTAAATCTGGGCGTTTTGGAGGCCACGATATAGTTTCATGCTTTCCTATCTACCCTAACTATTTGTTATTTAAAAATTCCGAACAGGTATAATATTATGCACAGGTGCGCCATCTTGGTGCCAAATAATATTATTTAAGAGACCTATAGGCACTATTCTGTCAACATGTTCCTCTATTTCATTTTGAAGTAAATTAAAATATGACTCCAGTCAAAGCCCTATTTAAGAAAATGGGACCTACAACTTTATTGTTAATTATGCCACACTACACTCCTATTGAATTTCTCCCTTGGAATCTAATTTCATATATTTTATAAGGATTTTCTACTAACCAGCAATGTGAATTTTCTCTGTTAAATATGGCTGCTGTGCTAAAGTTTGCCTCATAACTCCATAATATATATTTAAAAATATGATTGCTCAAAGCAAATCTATTTAAAATATTATTGCCATATTCTACACGTTTGTTTTTATCATCTTCATGTAACATTTGTACTGGCTGTATTTTGTATGGCGTATATTTATGTGTGTTTTTTAAGTTTTTTGAATGGACTTGTAAGATATATTTAAATCTCGAGTAGCATCATGAATCGAATGGGACGGATTTTCTTCAAAATAAAGTGTAATATTTAACTTTCTTCTGTGAACAGTTTAAATTTTATTTTAGATTAATTTTTCACTGTGCAAATTTCAAAAAAGGTGCAACCTTGTAAAAAATCAAAATTTTTTTTAATTGGTACCCTATTTTGCTTATTTAAAGTACGCCTTAGTGTTTAAATCCAAGTTTTAAAAACGCGCGTTTTAAAGTTACCATGGCAACATCAACAACCTGAGAAACGTGAAGTCAAAATGTCAACTTTTTAATTATTGATGTGACATGAGTACCTTGTAACTCAAATAAAATATTACTAACAAATGTTTTAAAAGCTTTATTCAAATATTTAACAATTTTGATTATCTAAATGAATGTGAAAAGTACAGTTGGTATTGTTTGAAATAGTAATACTTCGGTTTTTTAAATCAGAGGAAATTTTGTTCAAATTAGTACTGCTAACATTCTCGGAAGTCACTGAGGTTGCACTTCCATTAATGGCACTCCCAATAATGTTTGAAATATTCTTCTTATTGCTAATACTCTCTTCAACGTAACCAGTCGCCACACCTGCCGATTTCCGTCCTACTTGTCGTTGGATTTGATCTATTGTCATGCCACTATTCGCCATAATGGTAGCGGACGTACGTCGAAACGTATGTCCCATGTATTTCTCAGGATCGTCCAATTTAAGATAACGTGCAATTTGCAAGGGACATGATCCAAATGTATTAATACCAACCACTTGATTGATGCACTTCCCCTTATCATACCGTAAGAAAACTCGGTTTGTACTTACATTTTGGGGGTGCAATGATACATACTGCTTCACCAATCGCACATAATTAATTGCATCACTGTCTGCAACAGTAAAACGTCGAGCCTTCAGTATCTTAGATGGTCGGATAGTAATAAGCAATACGCTTCCTTCTTCCTTGATGTCATATAAGCGTAAATCGCACAATTCACATCTTCTGCAAGAGCCAAAGATACCGCAAATGGCTACCACCTTCAAATATAAATATGTAATGTCCGGTGTACCTGTGAAAAACTTTCGCAAATCGTCTTCCTTGAATACATATGCCTTCTTGGCTACGTCATTCTTGCTAATAGCCTTCATGAATGCGTGCACTTTCACAACTGTTTTTCAATCGACCCCATTGTTTATTCTCAACATACTTTGCAATTTCGAATGGATAGCCCACATAGTCGACGCCTTGTACTGCTCCGACATTTTCTGAAGGTAAGCAAGCACAACTCGTTCATCTGTATCTGTTACCTTTTGCTCTTCCATCCATTTGATGAACTTGTCGTATTCTTTTCTATAAGCGTCTGCAGATGTTTGCGGTATTAACCGCGATTCTGCTTTTCTATTTAAGTAATCAATGTTAGAACTCATTTTAAAGCAATATACAACCAGTAACAACTGTGTAGTGACAACAATTAATCATATATGACAGATTACAAATTAATTTTTTGTTCTTCTCATTTCCATAACAATGAAAGGTATCCTGATGTCACATCACGAATTCAACCATTTTATATTTTTAGTTCTTATTTCTATTTTTTGTAGTAATAATACCAGTATTCATGATTTCAAAGTGTACCAATAAAAAAATAGCGTAAAGTATTCGTGGATAACTGGTCTTTAACACACTTGCTCTATTTCGAGCACTCCGGCTGCGCCGTCGTGCTAGAAAAATCGCGCGTGTTTTAAAGACCTTAATATCCACTTATACTTTAATATATTATTTTAATGAAATTTGAAATCTGTCGTTATATTTTCCACCTGATTCTGAAAAAAAATGTTTCGCAAATATTTTACAAATCGTTTAAAAATAACCTTGGAAGCTCACAATTTTTCCAACTTTTTTTCGCAAATTTCAATCGCAATTTTTTTTCCGCAAAACTTCTTCATTTAGTCTTGATAGTTACGCCTTAAAGTATCGCTTTGGTTCCATGCTCTAATACTAAGATATGACATAGCCTAAATATCCCCAACCGCCACTGACTGATCCCCTTTTCCTAAATCGTCTATTTAATTTTTCAAAATAAGTGCGATGCGGTACTTACCTGTCAGGATACTGAGTGGCAAGTATGCTGCTATGACTCATAGCTCATAGCCTATGAGCAGCACAAGAGTTTTTATCACTTATTAAATAACATTCTAATATATATTTTTTTCTGCTGAGTAAGACATTTTTAACTTTTAATCAACGTAGAGTTACAACACAAAGTATTTAAGTAACAGTTCAATAAACATTCAAAGCCAACTCGGTGTTAAATTATTTCAATTATTGTCATCAGTATTTTACTAAATATGTTATGTTATATGTTTGAAAAAGAGAATTTAAACCTTTTTTTTAAGATTGTTAAAATATACATTTAAAAAAAAAACATTGCTTTGGTGTTTCCCACTTTTATTTGACTTTTAATTGTATTTTTGTCGAAATTTTCGAAATCATTGGAAAAAATACTATACTACCAAGCCTGGATAGTAATTTCCATGTCGTTATATACTAATTGCTAGATAGATGATTGCTGCCCTCTGAGGATCTAATAAGCTAATAAGATCAGAAAATATTCATGTGGAAACAGCATTCCTCAACGTTCTGTATGGGACCTTTTAAGTGATTGTTTAATTTGAACAACCGTAAATCTTACTACGAAATTTTTTCCATAAGGAAACGCTAAGAATTCTATCTAAATTATTATTTTATAGATTTGACAGTCTATGAAGCATGAGTGGATTCTTCCTAATGGGAGTAAACAACAAAGAGCTTGCTATTTCTGGGGTTAAGTTAGCTACACGCTTTTATTATGAATCCAATGTTGAAATACTTATAGGATAATACTATGTTCTGCTAGTGATTCCTATTTCTTGTGGTTAAAATAAAAACAGTTTTTATTACTCATCATATGTAATATCTCGAATAATTTACTGTTTCTCCCTTTGGACTAGATATTCAGATATATATTCATTTTTGTATATTTTTGTATTGCAAAAGGGATGTAGAATATAATTATATGGTAGGGAAATGTGTTTTTATTTTTATTCTAATTATGACTCCTAGAAAAATCTCTTATAAAGAACAAAATACTTAGCTTGCAATGCTTTTATGCCTCAGTGATATTGGTGCGTACCTAATTGTAAAAGCAAATATAATGTTATAAAATTTAATCTGGGTTCTATTACAAACATTGTTTCTCATATAGACATCCTTGGAAGCAAGATAAACAATAGATATTGTTTTAATTATATTTATAGTCTGTATATCATGTAAATTTTAGTTTGTGGTGACTTTCACATGAATAAATTGAACTCGTATCCCAATAATGTTAAGGTTAGATGAACTGACAACTTCATGGGTTTCCTAGATTCAAGATATAACAGAATTTCAAAATTTGGGGCTTTCAGATATTTCAATAATTATTGTATTATTAGCAGAGATTCCTTTAATTAGAGAATATTTACCACCATCTCTCTTTGGTTATTGACCTAAATCGAATATAATCGCCTCTAAAAAATTGTTTTGAACAAATAAATTTAAGAGAAATGCACACTATTTTCAACTGATTGACAAACTTCTATGAATCAATTAGTGCCTTAAAATTGTGCCCATAAAGTATGTGGTGCTTTTTACATATTGTAATTTTTAAGGGCACTTATGATTATTGTGGTTTAAAACTTAAAAATTTAATTAAGAGTCAATTCGTTCAACCTTGGAATGTTTGTTTTTTAGGCATTGGATATAATCGTAATCCATTAACCAGTCGCACTAAGCTTCCGTAACTCGAAATAATTAGAAATGAAATTGACGAACTATAATGAACGGAGGCACACATATATGTATACTCTTCTCGCCCTGGTATAAAAAACAATATTTTGCTGTTGAAATACAGTAGATCAAAGTCCAAATTACCTGTATAATATGGAGTTCCTCAAGGATCTCTTATGAGCACTGTTTTATTTTTAATTTATGTAAACGATCTACCCAATTCAGTAGGTAGATTATAGACCATCCTATTTTCTGAAGGTACAAGTCTAAATGCAAATAGTAACATAGAGGAAACAGTAAATGAAGTTCCCTAACGCACAATCAAATATACAGAACAAGTTTCTTTCAAACCAACTAAATTAAAATGTTACAAAAACTGAAACGACCGAGCATTTATTATACGATATTTCTTCAAATGCAGGATATTCAAGGTTCACAGCCAACCTCTCTTTCGTCATCAGTTGGTTTTTGTAAAACTTTTCAAGGTCATTTTGTATATTGTATATATTCCACCATATCCTGTTAAAAATTTGTTATTGACATTGACATTTTTATAACTAAATTAGACCTTTCAAATATAAAACTGTTAAATTTATCCTAACCCCATTTTATTAGGCCAAATGAGTAAAATATTTCAGTTTACTTTATTTAACTAATTGGAAAATATATTTTATGCGCTTGATATAGTAGACATGATTTATAATCTTTCACCAAGAATATTCTTTTTGTAGAGTCCAATACAAAAAGTTTGGGTTTCTTGAACCCTCTTTCAGCTGGTCAAATATGCTCATCACCGAATTTTAATTGTCTTTGGCCTTTAGAACCAGTGTATACAATTTGAAAGCTTTATCTCAAAAAATTGTGGCTGCTATCGCGATACTACAGACATGCGGACAGATTTTTTTTTTCATAAAGTTATGTTTTTTTCATTATAATTTGTCAAGATTCGTCCAGAAATGCAATAAAATTTTTTAAATTTTTTCCCGAAATTGTATTTTTTTTCTTCTTTCATTCATTATGTCTCTTCATTTACCAAATTTAATGTGTCACCTAAAATGTTGTTGACAATCTTAATTGCCAAATTTGGGAAGTCTCCCGTTAGTATTTTTTGAGTTTTCACGGATGCACACTCACACACACACACACACACACACACACGCGCGCGTGCCCACACACACACACACACACACACGCACGCGCACGCACGCACGCACGCATGCACGCACACACACGTACCGACAGCCCTAAGCTATCAGCTGCCCCGCTTCGCTTCACTCGCTCGAGCAGCTAATATTCGCGGGCTACTAT